>JABUQX010031651.1:25000-32781 GCA_015478945.1 Trachelipus rathkii
TTGTACTGGGTAGAGTTACTTGTGCGTCTGTTGAAGAGGCTCTATAGAGCACCACTGAGAATCCTAAAGCAGCTTCCGGGAAGAAGAAACCACCTATCGTGGACACACGCTCACTCACTTCAACATCTAATATTCTATTATTTGAAGGGGTGTTTCAGACAAATTGGGTAACCCCTTCAGATATTTAATATTATATATAATATATATATATAGATTATTATATATATATATATATATATATATATATATATAATATATATATTATATATAATATTATATATATATAAATATATATATTAAATAGTAATATATAATATAATATTATATATATCAATATATAATTATATAATATATATATATTATTATAATACATATTATTATATATATTATATTATATATATATATTATATATAGATAGATATGGTATATTAATATTAGTATATTATATGTAATTATATATACTATATATTATATATATTTATATAATAGTGATGGTAAATGCCCAGCACTACAGAATTGGCAAATGCCCTGGCATCTCTATATCGAGCATTTGTCCAGTTTGGGCATTTTATGAGAGCATTTATACTTCTAATATTTTATTATTATATTAGTATATTATATTATTAATTTTATAAATTTTATTATTAATTATTATTAATATTATTGATTATATATTATTATTAATTATTATTATAATTATTATATAATATATATATATTAATAATATATATATATATATATATATATATAATATATATATATATATATAATATATATAATATATATATATAAATATATATATATAATTATAATATATAATATATATATATATAAGTATATATTATATATTATATGTATATTATGTGTTGTGACTGTCATCTGGCGCCAACGGGTAACATTGAGAGAGTGCGATTTTCAGGTATCAATCTGAATGACTGTTTGGATGAGTGAGTATGTAGCTTTAGATGAGTTGTTGGGTGACCTAATATGTTGGATAGTGTGATCATAAAAGGGATGATATAACAGGTTTGGGGTGTCGGGGAAAAATGAGAATGTAGGAAGTCTTATTTATTTCCGCCACACCGATTTCTTTATGGTAAGAATACTTCTTAAACGCAGTCATATCATAAGTATACTAGAGTTGTGTAGGTAACTGGTATTTAATGAAAATGCATTGATTTTGTGTTTGGAGAGAGATGTTGAAGTATGTGTTGGATGTTAAATCATCAGAGAGTTATTATGTTGTTTTAATGTAAAATTAAGCTAGCGGTCTTGGGTATAGATAATGTGATAAAGAAGCGAAGTGAGAAGAATAAGATTGACAAGTTAAGTGAACAAATGTAAAAGAAAATATCTAAGAGCACTGCAAGTAAATAGTTGATTGTGAAGAAGTTGAAACTCAGCAAATCTGGAGAGCAAATGAAATAAGCGGTTGTTAGCAACTTATCAGTGTGGAATTGCTTAAAGTAGGAAGTAGAATGTTAACAATGAGTGGTGAATGAACAGGTGATGCAAGAGAGTAAAATAAAAAAGGACTGCTGCTTGAAGTATAAAAGCCATAGAATTATCAAAACAAAGGTTTGGAATTATATAAGGAGAAAAAAAGGAATACTAAAAAAAATGCATACGTAGAGGAAAAAAGATGTACCAATGAACATTTGAAGGGAATGAATGGACTTTACAAAATGTAAATAGAAGCTCTTCCGAAAGAAGCGCGAAAGTAAGATAGAATAAGAATCTGCTTAGAATAATGAATATGGATGTGAAGAGTGTGTGAAGGGAACACGAGAATAGGGATGATCCTTTCGTTACTGCATAACATTAGCAGTAATAAGAGGTGATAATGTGTGTGGGTTTGATGTGCAAGAAGAAATAGGTATTTGGGATGAGGTCCATTAGTAAGAGAGAGGTAATGGTAGAGTGAGAAATTTAAAAATGTTTAATCAACAAGTATAGCTGAATACTCTTTAAATGATCAAGAGGAGTAATGGCGAGTATTGATTGAAGTGTTAACAAAGCATTTATGGATGGGATAGTTCCGAGGGTGGAGAGCAGCGAATAGTATCCTTATATAAGCGTAAGGGGGATAATAAACTAGGAATTATAGTGAATAGTTTATTGAGTGTTGTAGGAAATATATGTTGGTGTTGTGATAAGAGTGCTTCGCAGTGACTGAAGGACGATCTTGAAGAACTAGTCGTTTAGAAGGAGAGGATGTCTGATCAAATCTTTACATTGAACAAGATGATGAGAAAAATGAGAGAAGAATTAAATGTATTTAGTTTTATGGATTTACAACAGGAGTATGATTAGATCAACAGGAACCTTGGCAGGCTGTATAGCGAATATAATGTCTGTAACTTCTTGAATGAATCAAAAGTAGCATGACGAAGTATGCGTGTAAAGAATTAAAATTTGAGTCGAAAAAGTGATGGTTTAATATTAATAGCGGATGTGAAGCAGAGGACTGTTATGTCTCCTTTGTTATTCAATTGGTATATGGTGAGTTTAAAATGAAAGAATAGAGCGTGGACGTGGCAGGGGATGTTCAGAAGGATAAAAAGAGAAAAACAAAGAAACAAAAAAATAAAAAAAAAAGCGGCCATGATTTCGGTCTTTGTGTGGTGAAATGAAGAGTCTAAGAGGAGCATTAGTAGAGAAATTTGGACAGGTGTGTAAAAGGAGGTTTGAAAATAGAATGCTAGATAAGATAAGGCTCATGTTGTGAGTTGAAAACATCCCTCAGTGTGAAGTTTGTGTTAGATGGTGACAGCTGGAACAAGTGTCTGAGTTATAAAATAATAGATATATGTGATGAAAACGGAAAGTATTGATGAGAGTGTAGTAGAAAGTTGAATGCAGAGGTGCTGAGTCGCAAAAATCGTTGGTAGATGTTAAAGAGACTAAGTCTTGAGTGCGCTAGGTCTTGCATGAGTATGTATTTACCTGTCGTTAAATGCATAGTAGGAGACTAAGTCTGGAAAAAGATGTATAATATCTAAAGTACAATGCCAGATGGACAATCTAAGCCTAGTCTACACTAGTAGACATGTTGCTCGATTTTGGTCTCTGAACGTGTCTCAGGTTGTCTACTTAGACATGTCTATTAGACCCAATCCCGTCTACGGGCTGTTTCGAACCAAAAATCGCGTTCTAAAGTTCCCATCGTAATGGAAACTCATGGCAACGTTAGACATTGATGCGCAACATTTGACCAGTGTGACACCACACACGAACCGTCACAGGAGAGTCTAGGCGAGACATGCAAGTTACCAGATGGGCTAATTTATCATTTTTCCTAATTTCATAAGTTGCCTGCTAAAAAAAAATAATATTTTAGCCGCCATTACATTTTTTGGCTAATGGCTAATCTGTTAGTTTTAAAAAATATCAAAATCATTTCAAATTGCTAACAATTTACATAAAAAAATCTTTCCTTTCTGAAGCACAGTGGACAAGTTTTCTGTACATGATAAGACAGCCGCAATTCTTAACTGATGATTCTTATACTCTTGACTAAATTGACTCCTAATAATTATTCGAGTAGCACCATTGCATCCATCTTAATTAGTTCTGTCAGGTCATTTATGGGTGTAGTTAAATGTGATGTTGAGTCAGTTGTTATTCATTGTGTCACTTGTAAATTCACTTTTTTCTGCTTCTAATATAATAAATATATATACATATATATATGATATATATAATATATATATATATATAATTATATGAAATATAGTATATAATATATATATATATATATAACTATTATATATATAATTCTCATCTCCCAGGTAGGTTTTTCGCCTGTCAGTTTAGACAGCATTCTTCCTTTGAACTAGAAAAGGAAGAAGAATGGGATACTGAAAGGGAATCCAGATTGTTTTTAATGTGAAGATAAATCGTTCGCAACCCTGTACCATTTCGGATATTGCCTGCTTTAATATTCTGAAGTGTACATCAGGCTCGATAACGAGCTCCACTTGCTAGGAAACGCGCAGTGTGACCTGCCAGTCGAAGAGAAGCTGAGATGGTTTCTCTAAATTGTGTATCTTGCTTCATTATTATCCCTCCAACCATCAGAAGCAAATCTTCAAAATCAGTAGGCGTCAGCCGGGTAAAATTCCAAAAACCATGGCGTCTTCCAGTCTTAATTTATTTAATAATGCATTACCGAACCTAGGTCCTTCTGCGAGCACTTCGCGCGTCCACCAACGTTTACGTTTTCGCGTTCTTTCACCTGTAATTAGCACTAAGCAGGAACTCATTCCACACAAAACAATGTCCTCTATGGTAGACTGCGAAGATGAGACTGAGAAATTCACCGGTCTATAGACCGTGTCTCGAGACCATCTCTAGACGGTCTATAGACCGTGTCTCGAGACCGTCTCTAGACGGTATAGACAAATCGCGCAACATGTCTACTAGTGTGGACTAGGCTTTAGTGGTATGTGTTGTTATGTGTTATTATTGTTGTTGGTGTTGTTTGTATGTAGAAATCGGTAAATAAATAAATAAATATAGTACATTGAATTGGTTTAGGAAAGGATGGATGATAAGTCAGTTGGTTAAGTGAGTGTATAATGGTAAGTGTGTAGAATCGACCGGCTGGGAGGATGAAGAAAAAGTGGATTGAGTCAGTAATAGAATGCCTGAAGGGGAGAGAATCAAGTATGAAGAGGAGAATAGGAAAGTGTGCATAAGTTGGAGGAAAGCGGGTTTGTCAGGAGTATTATGGGCCCACTGCAAGGGATGACCTACATTAACGAGATGAAATAGTGAGGGTCCGTCCTCTCCAAGAACTTTAAGGTGGATTTTCTGACAGGGACTAGAAGGTATGTAAAAGGAAATGCTTTCTTTTCGACTTGCGTGATATTCTTCTACTAATTTTTTGTTTCCAGTGCATGATACGCACTTAACTCCCAGTCTTGGGGAGAAAAAGGTTATATCATATATTATATATATATATATATATATAATATATATATTATAATATATATATAATATAATTATTAAATTTTTTTATTATAATATTAATATATATATATATATATATATATATATATAATATATATATATATATATAATAAATATATATAATATTATATATAGTAATATTATATAAATATATATATATATATATATATAATATATAAGTTATTGTTGTGTGTGAAAAATTTAATTCTATTTCTTTGAATGTATTTTTTCTTAAAATAAATAATCCATCTTTTACTGATAATAATAAATATATACCGATAACAAGCCCAGTTGGCAGCATTTATGCAAATGGGGCAAATGCACGGACAAATTGCCATTTATAAATGCCCGCCCACTGGCGCATTTGCCCACGTACCACTATATTACTATATCATAATATTTATACAACCACCTATAATATATATATTATATAGTATATATATATATATATATAATATAATATTATAATATATATAATATATATATAATATTTTTATAATATATATATATATATATATAGAGGTGTAACCGTAATTCCCGCCGGAATTTGACATTTTTTTTCCGGTTCCGTCCGCCGGAACCGAAAATTTTAAACATTTTGAAAATATTGTTTAATTGTTGGTGAAGTAAAGAAAAAACTGTTCATCAATATTGGGCAATATTTTTAAACGTTTTCCTCAAAAACCAATTCCTGTTTTGAAAGAAAATATTTTCTCTGAATATATGAGAGAGACTGGAAAGGAGAGTAATTTATATTCGGAATTAGCTTTGTTCACTTGTCCACCAATTAAGCAATTCTTCTTTTCCTAAATTAGAAATTGATTTTCTCTGTAGTAAAGAAATTCAATTTCTTTAAGAATTTCACGTTTTGAAGAGCCACTGATTTTTTTTCCTTTTTACACAAACTGACTCGCTGTCACTTTCACTTTCTCCAAACTTATAAAACTAAGTAACTTGCAGTAATTTCTTTTCTAATGCCCTCATGATTTGAGTACTGGCAACTAAGTTACTTGTAGATAATGCCGGTTCTGAAAATACTCATCTCCCTGAACCTCTTCTGTATGCTACTACTATTATCACTTTCTACCTTCAATATCCTATTTTTTCAAACATCCATTTTCTACTCAATTCTTTTCATAAAAAAAGTCAGTTAGTATCTTGGTTCTACTACAGTATTTAAAACAATTATCTTGTTTTGATATATGTCTATTATCCTTTCTCTTCCTTTTTATTCATTAAATCTAAACTCTAATGCCTTTCTTTAGCATCTTCTTTATTTTCTCTTCTATCCAGAGTTTAAGATATCTAGAGAGCTCAAATCGTAATAATAATTAATATTTTGCCTTATAGTTCCTGTAACCATGAGAAATGGGTGCAAAACTCTTAGAATTTTTCAAGTATTTGCCATTTAGCAGTTACTACTACTACTACTATATTTATCTGTTCTATAATAAAAACTTGCAGAGTCTTTTCAAACATTCAATTTCTAGAATCAAAATGTGATATTCCACCTGTATTAACATCTTCAATTGCATAATGGCTCTTGCAGATGGACCCAAGTCTCATTTGTATTCTTTTAAGTTAATTACATCTCAAAAACTGGAATATGAAATTGACAAATTTTCCTACATTACTGAATTAAATCACACGTTCTCTAGAAAATAAGCATCTTTAATAAATTGAAGTTCATGAATAAAAACAGAAAATCTTGTGATCCTGCTAACACTTCCAAGTTCTTTATATGTCCATCTCGAAGAGATTCAAATGGGATTAGTTAAGAGGAATTTCTCACAATATTCAATCGTAATTACAAAACTCATAGTGATTTGTAATTCCAGAATGAAACCTGGAAATACTTTCAATGGGAATACCACCGTCATTTTTTTCAAAACTTCGTGGTAACCAAGTGCAGTTAAAGAAATTAATGAGTCGTTTGAATTATTTAGCTCTCTATAAATCGTATAAATTATATCTAACAGCCTTAATAATTTCCGAATTACTGCTGATGCTCAATTTCTTATGAATTGGTAACATTTCACTAAAAATATTTCTAAGGATAAATCATCTGGTTGAAATTGGCAATAAGTTCTATGAATCCCTTCCCTTCTGTGACTGTAAAGGCTGGTTACTCAATGCGATAAAATTCATTATTTTCGTATTGGTCATTGATATGCCAAATCTTTTGGGGGGAGAAACTCTCCAAAACTCACTTTTTTCACGGCTTGGATCTATTGCTCTTTCGTGTGTCCCCTGTTCTAGAAAATACAAAGACTCCTTCTTCTATAAATTTGACTTCCAGAATTCCGTCACAAAAACCAAATTTTTATTCTCGACTAAATATAAATTTTAAGTTAATATATAAAATATTTTTTTTTTTTACGTTTCTTTATATAGTTTAAAGAATCACAAGAAATTCCGTTCCGCCGAATTCCTGGCCGAATTTTTTTTGTTCCGGCTAATTCCGGTTCCCGGGACTGAAAATTTCAGTTCCGGTACACCTAATATACATTATATAATATTAAAATATATAATATATAATAATATATATAACTTAATATATATATATATATATAATATACTATATAATAAATATATATAATATATATATATATATAATAATAATTATAATATATATAATAATATATATTTATATATATAATAATATATATTAATATAAATATTATTATATATATATAATATATAATATATATATATAGTAACTGTTTCTACCTACAAAGCATTTCCACCTAGACTATACGACAACCACGGGGGTCGTGGGGTTACCCTAACCTAACCTATAATCTCTC
>JABUQX010031652.1:0-17500 GCA_015478945.1 Trachelipus rathkii
CAAGACCGCTTTGTTCCATTCAGATTGGTGTTTAACCGTTTTCGCATTTATCGTTGGACGCTTTTCGCGTTTTCATTGCCGCTTCATATATATATCATGTTGTTGTTATTTAAAATTTGTTTTTGGAGTCAAAGTGAATTTGGGTCACATTTGCATAAAATCCACGTGTTTCTGAAGGTTGTTTTCAGTCGTTGTCCAAACTTGGTCATGCTCACTAAGGCGTGACGGTTGAACTTTCGTGTTTATTCATGCGTGACGTTTGAACTTTTCTCCGCTTCCAAAGTTCAACATTTTTCAGGAATATTAACTTTTATTCTTGCTCTCGCTTGTGTTAGTGTTTGTTGAAATGCCCCGTATTAGTAGTAACGTTAGTATTGAGAACGCCAAAGTGCGGAGGTGGTGTTTTACTATAAATAATCCTGTTTTTACCGTAGATTATTATAAAAAAAATTCTACTTCATAATGTCAGGCGATTTATTTTCGGTACTGAACGGGCCCCAGAAACAAACACCCTGCATTTGCAAGGATACCTGGAATTTACGGCTACTACAAGATTCAACGTGTGTAAAGCTTGCGAACCTTCAGCTCATTGGGAACAAGCGAAAGGGACAGCTTTTGAAAACTGTCGATATTGTTGTCCAGAAGGTAAATTCCAGATATTTGGTGATTGGGACAATGAAGCTAACAGATTACACGATGCCTTTAAAACACCTTTTAACACCATCACTTAAAAAGTAGCCGTACAAAGTACGTAAGTAAAACCCCAAAAATTTTTCCCATCCCACCCTTCTGATCATAAACCCACATTATTTTACGATCACCTTGTTCGAAAAGCTTCTTCAAGATAGTTACTTGCCAAACTCGAAGTCGTTTGTCAACCATGTCAACATATACCTCGACTTTACGAACTCTGCAACGTAAGACAGAAACTTGTTCATCGATAGCTCTCTTTCTAGACAAGTAACTGCCACTAAATTGAACATCATCGTCAGGATTTTCATATAATCTTCTGATGATATCTTCCGAACGAAGCCTATCTTGTGCTGCTCCTCGTTCTCCGTTGGCGCGCTCCCTGCGTAATTCTGTTAGCTTCATTGTCCCAATCACCAAATATCTGGAATTTACCTTCTTTACAACAATATCGATAGTTTTCAAAAGCTGTCCCTTTCGCTTGTTCCCAATGAGCTGAAGGTTTGCAAGCTTTACACACGTTGAATCTTGTAGTAGCCGTAAATTCCAGGTATCTGCAAATACGAGATTTGTTTCTAAGGGCACGTTCAGTACCGAAAATAAATCGCCTGACATTATGGAGAGTAGAATTTTTTTTATAATATTCTACGGTAAAAACAGGATTATTATAGTAAAACACCACCTCCGCACTTTGGCGTTCTCAATACTAATGTTACTACTAATACGGAGCATTTCAACAAACCCTAACACAAGCGAGAGCAAGAATAAAAGTGAGCATTCCTGAAAAATGTTGAACTTTGGAAGCGGAGAAAAGTTCAAACGTCACGCATGAATAAACACGAAAGTTCAACCGTCACGCCTCAGTGAGCATGACCAAGTTTGGATAAGGTCGAACTGAAAACAACCTTCAGAAACACGTGGATTTTATGCAAATGTGACCCAAATTCACTTTGACTCCAAAAACAAATTTTAAATAACAACAACATGATATATATATATATATATATATATATATATATATATATATATATATATATATATATAGTATATATATATTTTTTATATATTTATATATATATATATATATATATACTATATATTTATATATATATATATATATATATATATATATATATATATATATATATATTATATATAGTAGTATGGGGAGCGAACTAGTTTTCTTTTTTCAAAACTAAAACAATACCCACGAGTGGTATACACGGTGTCCCCGATGCATGGCAGCCGCTCCCTAGGCCGGTCGCTCTCTTGCTAACACCGATGCCGTGAAAATAGTAGTATGGGAGTAGGATCGATGGGGGAAACTCCCCCATACCCCCTTTAAAGGTGATTGGGGGTTAATAATGTGGGTTCTAACTAAAGTTAGGTTAGGTTAGGGTAAACCCCCCCACGACCCCCCGTGGCTTGTACGCTATTAAGTCTAGGTTAGGATAAAGCTTTGTTAGGTAGACAAAGATTTACTATATATATATATATATATATATATATATATATATATATATATATATATATATATATATATATATATATATATATATATAAATATATATATATATATATATATATATATATATACATACTATATATATATTCTTACTATACTATACTATATATATATATATATATATATATATATATATATATATATATATATATATATATATATATAATTAATAAAACTACTATATATATATATATATATATATATATATATATATATATATATATATATTAAGGGTGTACCGGAACTGAAATTTTCAGTTCCGGCCGGAACCGGAATTAGCCGGAATCACAAAAAAATTCCGGCCGGAATTCCGGCCGGAACCGGAATTTCTTGTGAACTTTCCTTTAACTATATAAAGAAACGTAAAAAAAAAATATTTTATATAACTTTCAACTTAAAATCTTATATTTAGTACAAAGCCACTTCATGAACATATGGAAAATCATCATTGAAGAGAATATCTGGAAGTCCAAAAATTTTAATACTAAAATGAGAGTCTTGTATTTTTCTAGAACAGGGGAAACCACAAGAGCAATAGATCCAAGCCGTGAAATAAGTGAGTTTTGAGGAGTTTCTCCCCAAAAAAGATTTGGCATATCAATGACCCCAAATCACAGAAAATAATGAATTTTATCGCAATGAGTAACCAGCCATTCACAGTCACAGAAGGGAAGGGATTCATAGAACTTATTGCCCATCTTCAACCAGAATATCTTATTCCTAGTAGAAAATATTTTGTAGTGAAAATGTTACCAACTTCATACAGGAAATTGAGATCAGCAGTATTCGAGAAGTTATCTAAGGCTGATTAGATATAATTTACTACAGATTTATAGAGAGCTAAATAATTCAAACGACTCATTTATTTCTTTAACTGCACTCTGGCTTACCAGCGAGTTTGAAAAAAAATGGACGGTGTACTCCATTGAAAGTATTTCCCAGGTTCTCATTCTGGAATTAAAATCACTATGAGTTTTGAAATTACGATGAATAATTGAGAAATTCCTCTTAACATAATCCATTTGATCCTTCGAGATGGAGCATATAACATGAAACTTGGAACTGATTTAGCAGGATACACAAGATTTTCTTGTTTTATTCATAAACTTCAATTTATTAAAGATGCCTTATTTTCTCAGAGAACAGTGTGATTTAATTAAGTAATGTAGGAATATTTGTACACATTTCAATCATTCCAGTTTTTGAGCTGTAATTAACTTAAAAGAATACAAAGAGACTTGGATCCACATCTTGCAAGCCCACTTATGCCAATTGAAGATGTTAATACAAGGTGGAATATCACATATTTGATTCTAGAAAATTGAATGTTTGAAAAGAACTCTGCAAGTTTATATTATAGAACAATCAATCATTTAAGCTTTGACTGCTAATAAATGGCAAATACTTGAAAAATTCTAAGAGTTTTGCAACCATTTCTCATGGTTACGGAAACTATAAGGCAAAATCAATTATATCATCAATTATTCTACATATTTGAGCTCTCTAGCATATCTCTCAAACTCTGAGGATGACAGCAGAAAATAAAGAAGAGCTAAAGAAGGCATTAGAGTTTAGATTTATGAAATAAAAAAAAGGAGAAGAAGAAGGATCAACCAAGACATCATATCAGAAACAGAATAATTAGTTTTAAATACTATAATGAACCCAAGATACTAACTATTTTCTAATGAAATAAGAAGAATTGAGTAGAAAATGGATGTTTGAAGAAATATGCAAATAATTGAAGGTAGAAAGTGATAATTGTGTAGTACAGAGAAGGTTCAGGCGATGAGTCATTTTCAGAAACGAGCATTATCTACAATAAACTTAGATTTGCCAAGTACCTCAAAATCATCAGGAGCATTAAGAAAAGAAATTACTGCAAAGTTACTTAGTTTTTATAAGTTTGAAGAAAGTGAAAGTGACAACGAGTCAGTTAGTGTAAAAAGGAAAAAAAGAAAAATCAGTGGCTCTTCAAAAGGTGAAATTCTTAAAGAAATTAAAATTTTTTTACCAGAAAAATCAATTTCTAATCTGGGAAAAGAAGAATTCCTTAATTGGTGGAAAGTGAACAAAGCTAAATTCCCAAATATAGCAGTACTAGCCCAAACATTACTCTCCTTTCCAGTCTCCTCCATATATTCAGACAAATTATTTTCATTTTCAAAAGAGGGAAATATTTTTGAGGAAAACGTTTAAAAATATTGCCCAATACTGATGAACAGTTTTTCTTTTACTTCACCACAATTCAGCAATATTTTCAAAAGTGTTTAAGGAAAGTAATTCCGGTTCCGGCCGGAACCGGAACCGAAAAAATGTCAAATTCCGGCCGGACCGGAAATTCCAGGTACACATCTAATATATATATATATATATATATATATATATATATATATATATATATATATATATATATATATATATATATATATATATATATATATATATATATATATATATATATATATATATATATATATAGAGATGTACGCTGGGCAAATGCCCAGTGGGCAGGCATTTATAAAATGGGCATTTGTCAGGCATTTGCCCATTTCATAAATGCCTGCCCAAACTGGGCATTTATAAAATTATCAGTAAAAGATGGATTATTAACTAATTTAAAAAAAATACATTCAAAGAATAGTTAGCCTATTACATTTTTCACACACACACACACACTTATATATATATATATATATATATATATATATATATATATATATATATATATATATATATATATATATATATATATATATATATATATATATATATATATATATATATATATATATATATATATATATATATATATATATATATATATATATATATATATATATATATATATACTATATATATATATATATATATATATATATATATATATATATATCACCCACCTTCTCTCCCCAAGACTGGGAGGTAAGGTGCGTATCATGCACTGGAAACAGAAAAGTAATAGAGGAATATAACGCAAGTCGAAAAGAAAGCCCATTATGCTCCCTTACCTTCTAGAACTCGTCCCTGTCAGAAAATCCACCTTAAAGCTTCTTGGAAGGCAACGGACCCTCACTATTTCATCTCGTTAATGTAGGTTCATCCCTTGGCCCAGGTGGGCCATAACCATACTCCCCTCACAAAACCCGCCTTTCACTCCAATTATGCACCTTTCTTCTCACCTCTGCCAAACTCACATTTCTCTCCTCCAGGCATTCCTTTACTGACTCAATCCACTTTTTCTAAGTCTCCCCAGCCGATCGATTCTCAGTACACACCACTATACATCCACTTAACCAACTGACTACCATCCATCCTTTCCACATGACTAAACCATCTCAATGTACTATATTTATTTATTTATTTACCACTTTCTTCACACCACACAACTCTCTAATACGTTCATTTCTCATTCTCACACCCAACACGCCCCTAAAGCCTAGTCCACACTAGTAGACATGTTGCGGATTTGTCTATAGACCGACTAGAGACGGTCTCGAGACACGGTCTATAGACCGTCTAGAGATACCGTTCTTTGTCACGTCTAGCGTCCACACTACGATGTGAATTTCTCAGTCTCATCTTCGCAGTCCACCATGGAGGACATTGTTTTGTGTGGAATGAGTTCCTGCTTAGTGCTAATTACAGGTGAAAGAACGCGAAAACGTAAACGTTGGTGGACGCGCGAAGTGCTCGCAGAAGGACCTAGGTTCGGTAATGCATTATTAAATAAATTAAGACTGGAAGACGCCATGGGTTTTCGGAATTTTACCCGGCTGACGCCTACTGATTTTGAAGATTTGCTTCTGATGGTTGGAGGGATAATAATGAAGCAAGATACACAATTTAGAGAAACCATCCCAGCTTCTCTTCGACTGGCAGTCACACTGCGTTTCCTAGCAAGTGGAGACTCGTTCACGAGCCTGATGTACACCTTCAGAATATCTAAGCAGGCAATATCGAAAATGGTACCAGAGGTTTGCGAAGCGATTATCTCATCATTAAAACAATATGGGATTTCGCCCTGTCAGTTACCCCAGTATCTGGTCTAAACTGACAGGGCGAAAACCCTACCTGGGAGATGAAGAATATATATATATATATATATATATATATATATATATATATATATATATATATATATATATATATATATATATATATATATATATATATATATATATAATAAATAAAATATATATATATAAAAAAAAAAGAAAAAATGAATTTACAAATGCACACAATGAATTACACTGACTCGAAACACATTTAACTACACCCCATAAATGAACCTGACGGACTAATAAGATACAGAAATGCAATGGTGCTATTCTGAATAATTAGGAGTCAATTTGTCAAGAGTATCAAGAATCATCAGTAGAATTGGCAGGGCTGTATCATCATGTACATGAAAAACTTGTCCAATGTGCTTCAGAAAGGAGATTTTATGTAAATTGTTAAGACAATTTGAAATGATTTTGATATTTATTTTAAACCTAACAGAAATTAGCCAAAATTAGCCAAAAAAAACGAGTGGCTAAAAATATTTTTTTCTTTTAGCAGGCAACTTATGAAATTAGCCAAAATGGCTAAAATTAGCCACATCTGGTAACCTTGCCGTGTCTCGCCTCTAGACTTCCGAGTGACGTCCACACTGTCAAAATGTTGCGCATCATGTCTAACGTTGCATGAAGTCTCCCATTCCGATCGGGAGACTTTAGACCTGCGATTTTTGGTCTCGAAACACGCCCGTAGACGGGATTGGTCTATAGACATGTCTACGTAGACAACCTGAGACACGTCTCAGAGACCAAAATCGCGCAACATGTCTACTAGTGTAGACTAGGCTTAAGATTGTCCATCTGAGCACATTGTACTTTAGATCTATACCTCTTATTCCAGACTATAGTCTCACTACTATGCATTAACACAGGTAACATCATACCCTCATGCAAGACCCTAGCGCACTCAAGACTTAGTCTCTTTACATCTACCAACGATTTTTGCACCAGCCACCATCCTGCCATTCAACTTTCCTACTACACTCTGCATCATCCGTTTCCTTTTCATCCAACATATATCCTATATATTTAAACTCAGACACTTGTTCCAGCTGCTCACCATCTAACATAACTTCACACTGAGGGCTGTTCTCACTCACAACCATAACCTTACTCTTATCTACATTTATTTTCAAACCCCTCCTTTTACACACCCTGCCAAATTTCTCTACTAATGCTCTCAAACTCTCTTCAGATTCACCACACAAAACCAAATCATCCGCATAGTATAATAGGTATGGCACCCTCCACTCTCTTCCATTCTAGATCATTCTAACACCATCCCCTGCCACCCCCACCTCTAATTCTTTCATAACCCTCATCCATATACAAATTGAATAACCAAGAGACATAACACATCTCTGCCTCACTCCGCTATTAATATTAAACCAATCACTTTCGACTCAATTTATTCTTACACACGCTTCACTATCGTCATGCATACTTTTGATTCCATTCAAAAGCCTACCACCAACATTATATATCACTAACACCTGCCAAAGAGCTTCCCTATTGATCCTATCATACTCCTGTTGCAAATCCATAAAACCTAAATACAATTTATTCTTCTCTCTCATTTTCTCAATCATTTGTTTCAATGTAAAGATTTGATCCACACATCCTCTACCACTCCTAAACGCACCTAGTTCTTCAAAATCAGTCCTTCAGTCACTCGACGCACTCTTTCCACCAAAATACCAACATATATCTTCCCTACAACACTCAATAAACTAATTCACCTATAATTCCTACAGTTATCCTTATCCCCCTAAGTACCCTTATATAAGGATACTATTACTGCTCTCCTCCAATCCCTCGGAACTACACCATCCATAAATGCTTTGTTACACAACTTCCAAATCCAATCAATCGCCATCTCACCTCCGTTCTTGATCATTTCAAGAGTAATTTCATCTATACTTGTAGATTTACCATTCTTTAACTTTCTCACTCTACCAATTACCTCCTCCTTACTAATGACCTCATCCCCAAAATACCTATTCCTTCTTGCACCATCAAACCCACTCACATTCACTATCACCTCTTCATTACTGCTAATGTTATGCAGATTTTCGAAGTGTTTCCTCCACTCTCCCCTCACATCCATTTCATCAGTTACGAAAGCACCATCCATATTCATTATTCTAAGCAGATTCCCCTTATTCTGACTCTTAACCTTTCGCGCTTCCTTTCGGAAGAGCTTCCTATTACCTTGTAAGTCCCCATTCATTCCCCTTCCAAACTGTTCATTTACCTCCTACGTATGCATTTTTTAGTATTCCTTTTTTCCTCCTTATATAATTCCAAACACCTTTGTTTTGATACTTCATCATTGGCTTTTAGTACATTCAACAGCACTCCTTTTTTACTTTTAATCTCTTGCATCACCTGTTCATTCCACCACTCATTGTTAACATTCTTACTTCCTACTTTAGCAAATTCACATACTTCTTATGTACTGCTAACAACCACTTCTTTCATTTGCTTCCAGATTTGCTCAGTTTCAACTTCTTCACAATCAACTGATTTACTTGCAAGCGCTCTTAAATATTTATTCTTATTACCTTGTTCACTTAACTTCTCACTCTTAATTCTTCTCACTTCCTTCTTTATCACCTTCCTCTCAACCCAAGACCCCGCTAGCTTAATTTTACATAAAACAACATTCCTAACCCCTCGCTGATTTAACATCCAACACATACTTCAACATCTCCTCCTTCACCAACACAAAATCAATGCCACTTTTCAATTCAATACCATCTCTACCTACACCAACTCTAGTATACTTATGAGTATGCTCTTGTGTTTAAAGAAAGTATTACTTACACACATACCTCTCTCCTCACAGAAGTCAATCACCTTCCTACCATTCTCATTTTCTCCCGACACCCCAAAGCCACCTGTTATACCATCCCTTTTATGATCACCTATCCAACCATTTAGGTCACCCAACACAATCAATCTAAAGCTCCTACTCACCCCATCCAAAACATCATTCAGATTATACCTGAAAATCGCACTCTCTTCAATGTTACCCACAGATGGACCATGTCACAACCACAATACCTATACCATATATATATATATATATATATATATATATATATATATATATATATATATATATATATATATATATATATATATATATATATATATATATATATATATATATATATATATGTATATACAATATATATATATATATATATATATATATATATATATATAATAATAATAATAATAATAATAATAATAATAATAATAATAATAATAATAATAATAATAATAATAATAATAATAATAATAATAATAATAATAATAATAATAATAATAATAATAATAATAATAATTAAAGTATAAATGCCCTCTAAAATGCCCAAATTGGACAAATGCCCAGATAAATGCCCAGGGCATTTGCCCAATTCTTAAGTGCCTGGGCATTTACCCATCACTATTATATATATATATATATATATATATATATATATATATATATATATATTTATATATATATATATATATATATATATAGATAGGTATATTTCTTCTTCTTTATATATATATATATATGTATATATATATATTTATATATATATATATATATATATATATATATATATATATATATATATATATATATATATATATATATATATAAATATATATATATATATATATATATATATATATATATATATATATATATATATATATATATATATATATATATATATATATATATATATATATATATATATTGAAGGGGTTACCAATTTTGGTCTTGAACAACCCACCTTCAATAATAGAATATTAGATGTTGAAGTGAGTGAGCGTGTGTCACGATAAGGTGGCGTTTCTTCCCGGAAGCTGCTTAGGATTCTTCAGTGGTGCTAGCAGCCTCCTTCCCAGACGCCACAGAACTCTACCCAGTATTATCCGCCTGACACCTCCGCTCTCTGAACCTGGAAGGACGTCGGGTAGTAAGAAACGAGTAGATGTCCAGGTGAGAGCTAGGTGTGCCACACATTAAGGTCACTGAGAAGGCTTCGACCACTCTGTACGCTTACGTGCAGTTGGTCACTTGCAGAAGCTTGAGTTGGAAGTAGTAAGAAGTACGATACAGGCGTTATAGGATCACCGAACAGAGTAGCGCCCAACAGAAGAAACTTGATTTGATGGTGTTCATTGTGCCACTTCAGATGTCACCAATTTGAAGGGGTTACCAATTTTGGTCTTGAATTACCACCTTCAATAATAGAATATTGGATGTTGAAGAGAGTGAGCGTTGTCACGATAAAGTGGCGTTTCTTCCCGGAAGCTACTTAGGATTCTTCAGTGGTGCTAGTAGCTACAATCCTGCATAGAACATAATATATATATATATATATATATATATATATATATATATATATATATATATATATATATATATATATATATATATATATATATATATATATATATATTTATATATATATATATATATACTACATATATATATATATATATATATATATATATATATATATATATATATATATATGCGAATTATATCGAGATATCCAATACTCGATATATCGATATAATAATAATAATATCAAAGCTAATAATAAAAAAAAAACTAATAATAATAATAATAATAATAATAATAATAATAATAATAATAATAATAATAATAATAATAATAATAATAATAATAATAATAATAATAATAATAATAATAATAATAATAACAGAGCTGGCGTTGCGCCACCCGAGTTGCGCCTATGGCGCACTATCAATTCGTAGGCGCAAAGGCGCATAGGTGCAACAATTTTTAAAAAGGCGGACTAAGCAAAGGCGCACAGCCAATTCTTTGCGCCTATAGCTGCGCCTATGAACAGGAACAAAACATTTTTTTTTACCCTTAAAAGTTAGAACTTAGAAACATGAGAGCTTGTATCATTTTAAAGGCAGTGAAACTTATATATATATATATATATATATATATGGCATAATAATAATATATATATATATATATCATATCTATATATATATATATGTATATATATATATATATATATATAACTCTTCTCTAACTATATAACTATATAACTATTTATATATAATATATATATATATATATATATATATATATATATATATAAATAGTTATGGGATAACAGCGTCTCCTGCCGATTTCACGAAGACGGTTTGAGATATCGTAATGAAACTTTGTATATGTTCTATTGGTATGTTAAACTGATTACCGGTGAGTTTTCAAGTCGCTAGGTTGATTCTAGGGGGTAGCTGCCCCCGAGAGCGAAGGCGAAATATGTCGCTTACGCCTTTTTGCCTCCAATTCCGCGCGAAGATTAGGCCTAAAGCGATATTGGGCCAATTGAATAGGTGTTCGATTGACCGAACTGATTAACGCTGTTATTATTATTATTATTATTATTATTATTATTATTATTATTATTATTATTATTATTATTATTATTATTATTATTATTATTATTATTATTATTTTTATTATTCTTCGTTAGCGTTAGCCCTGCCCCTCTCAGCCCAGCGTATCACCGCACCCACCCCCGCCCCACACAGCACCGACATATATATATATATATATATATATATATATATATATATATATATATATATATATATATAATATATATATATATATATATATATATATATATATATATATATATATATATATATATATATATATATATATATATATATATATATATATATATATATATATATATATATCACCTATATATTATAAATCATCATCATATATCATAATATATATATATATTGTATATATATATATATATATGTATGTATACATATATATATATATATAATAATAATAATATATAATATATAATAATAATATAATAATAATAATAATATATATAATAATATATATATATAATAATATAATAATAATAATGTAATAATATATAATATAATATGTATATAATAATAATAATAATAATATATAATAATATGTAATAATATATAATAATAATAATATATATATAATAATATATAATAATAATATATATATATAATAATAATAACAATAATAATAATATATATATAATAATAATAATAATATATATAATAATAATAATATAATAATATATATAATAATAATAATAATAATAATATATATATAATAATAATAATAATAATATATATGTATAATAATAATAATAATATAATAATAATAATAATAATATGTAATATATATATATATATATATTCGCCCCAGAAATCCTCATCATAAACCTAGGGTTCATAACTTCCGCAATAAAATTCCAGCAAAATACCAAACAAAGAATTTCCAACTTCTTCAGCGCTCGTGCTGAACCTCCTGAGGGGAAAACATGGACCACAAAGACATGGAGGTGGAAGAGGACGTGTAGATATTAGTTTGCGGTGTTTTAATTACAAATATTAATAAATGTGTTTTTCTTCCTTATAAAAGCATGCTTTTATTATCGCACTAAAGTTTACTTTGCAAATAAATTTAGCGAACATCCACCAGCCGGCGAAAAGTCGTAGGCGCAAAGGCGCTAGGCGCATTGATGTGACCAAAAATATAGGCGCATAGGCGCTAAGCTCACTAGGTCCGGCGGCATAGGCGCAGGCGCACTCAAAAAAATTATAGGCGCGCCCAGCTCTGAATAATATATATATATATATATAAAAATAAATAATAAAAATAATAAATAATAATAATAAATAATACTAAGAATAATAATACTAATAATAATAATAATAATAATAATAATAATAATAATAATAATAATAATAATAATAATAATAATAATAATAATAATAATAATAATAAAAGCCTGTTCAAATATTTAATTAATGAAAAATAAGTAATTGTAATATAAACTTCAGGCAAAATATATTACAAAATGGCTTTTTAAAAGTAAATAGTTAAACAAATTTCAGTTTCTCGGACAGTTTTATTTCTAGGTTTAAATTATTTGCAGTAACAAAGTAAATTCTTTCAAAGCCTGTTGTTCGTTGTTCGTATTCCTTGGGGAGTTTTTTATTGTAATAGGCTAATTGTTTGACGTTATTTAGGCTGCAGTTCTTCTCTTAACTTATTTGTTCCATTCTATTTGCATTGCTTACTGGCATTAATATAATGTACGCTATATATATTTATTATTTAGTATGTTAATGCTGGGTAAATTTCCCACAAAAAGCATGTCCCATTATTTTTGGTTGGGCTGCAGCCCCATAGAGCCGCCAGTTTATATATATATATATATATATATATATATATATATATATATATATATATATATATATATATATATATATATATATATATATATATATATATATTTATAACATTCAATTACACTGTATATATATAGATATTTATATATATATATATATATGGATAAATTGCAGTTTCAAATCACCTTTTGTGCGTTTGTCTGTATACACAAAGAGAGTCACTTTGTAGGGACCTACGTGAGGTCACTATATATGCTTGAATTTACTTAATATATATATATATATATATATATATATATATATATATATATATATATATATATATATATATATATATATATATATATATATATATATATATATATATATATATATATATATATATATATATATATATGTTAACTTACAATGTCTTACAAGATGTATTTTGTTACTTTAAATGACTTTTTTTATGTAATTTTTTAGTTTCCATTACGATTTGTTAGGTGATTGAAGTAAATATTAAGAAGGTCCGTATTCTGTAAAAATGAATTAATTTCAAAATATTTGACGTAAGATTTCATACTTTATATATATATATATATATATATATATATATATATATATATATATATATATATATATATATATATATATATATATATATACTATATCTCATATATATATATATATATATATATATATATATATACCAAACTTTCTACCTTAGGTTTCCTTGTTCTGCAACGTGAATCCATCTAGGTTAGGTTTCATTGCTCTGCAACGTGAATCCGTCTAGGTTAGGTTTCATTGCTCTGCAAAGTGAATCCCTTCTAGGTTGGAATCCTACTGTACCCCCTTTTTAAGTTTAGGTTGGGGATAAAAGTGTGGTTAGGTAGAGAACACATATAATATATATATAAATATATATATATATATATATATATATATATATATATATATATATATATATATATATATATATATATATATATATATATATATATATATATATATATATATATATTCTCTCAAGTTCGTCCATACGTTTGTGTTCCGAACCGACTCACCTTGAGTCGCGTGCGACTCAGCGTAGCACGTGACTCAGGCAATAATTAAATTATGTGACTATAGATTGTGTAGATACTACGGACAAAGGTAGTTTTTTTTTCACCACTCACGGGCTCGGTCCTTTTCAAGGAGGGGGCAAAAAATATAAAATAGAAAACCCCCACCCAAGCTAGCGCAAATCTCTCAGGTGAGCGCAAACGTGGGTTTTACAGAGATGAAGATTAAATACAGTTGGAAAAACAGAAGATGCCAAGAAGTTCTACAGAACACAAGGGGCTGGAAGAAGGAGGCAGGCACCACAACGAACGAGTCTAGGGTTTTCAATACTCACGCAAAATTTATGCGAGAGCAAGGCACCTCTTGTGCTACGTGAGCGACGCAATGGAGGTGTAATGCGAGAAGCCAACTCCCCCGAGCATCTGCCGTTGTAGTCCCTATAGAAAAGAGATGGTTCGCCAACGTCACGTCGCAGAGATAGAGGGTCAAGAATAGGGGTGTACCGGAACTGAAATTTTCAGTTCCGGCCGGAACCGGAATTAGCCGGAATCACAAAAAAAATTCCGGCCGGAATTCCGGCCGGAACCGGAATTTCTTGTAAACTTTCCTTTAACTATATAAAATGAAATAAAAAATAATATTTTATATAACCAACTTAAAATCTTATATTTAGTACAACGCCACTTCATGAACATATGAATCATCATTGAAGAGAATATCCTGAGTCAAATTTTAATAGTCAAGGGAGAGTCGCCCCCATATTTTCCTAAAACAGAGAGGAGGAACCCTGTGAGAGCAATAAGTCAAAACCCATTGAAATAAAAGTAGGTTTTAGAAGTTCTCCCAAAAAGATTTGGCATATCAATTACCCCAAATCACAGAAATAATAGATTTTATCGCAATGAGTAACCAACCATTCACAGTCACGAGAAGGGATTCATAGAACCTATTGCCCATCTTCAACCAGAATATCTTATTCCTAGTAGAAAAAATATTTTGTAGTGAAAATGTTACCAACTTCATACAGAAATTGAGATCAGCAGTATTCAGAAGTTATCTAAAGCTGATCAGATATAATTTACTAGATATATAGAGCTAAATAATTCAAACGACTCATTTATTTCTTTAACTGCACTCTGGCTTACCAGCGAGTTTGAAAAATGGACTGTGTACTCCATTGTAAGTATTTCCCAGGTTCTCATTCTGGAATTAAAATCACTATGAGTTTTGAAATTACGATGAATAATTGGGAAATTCCTCCTAACATAATCCATTTTATCTTTGAGATGGAGCATATAACATGAAACTTAGAACTGATTTAGCAGGATACAACAAGTTTCTCTTGTTTTATTCATAAACTTCAATTTATTAAAAGATGCCTTATTTTCTCAGAGAACAGTGTGATATATAGAAATGTAGGAATATTTGTACACATTTCAATCATTCCAGTTTTTAAGCTGTAATGAACTAAAAAGAATACAAAGAGACTTGGATCCACATCTTGCAAGCCCACTTATGCCAATTCAAGATGTTAATACAAGGTGGAATAGCACATATTTGATTCTAGAAAGAATTGAATGTTTGAAAAGACCTCTGCAAGTTTATATTATAGAACAATCAATCATTTAAGCTTTGACTGCTAATAAATGGCAAATACTTGAAAAAATTCTAAGAGTTTTGCAACCATTTCTCATGGTTACGGAAACTAAGGCAAAATCAATTATATCATCAATTATTCTACATATTTGAGCTCTCCAGCATATCTCTCTAACTCTGAGGATGACAGCAGAGAATAAAGAAGAGCTGAAGAAGGTATTAGAGTTTAGATTTATGAATAAAAAGGAAGAGAAAGGATCAATAGGCATATATCAAAACAAGATAATTGTTTTAAATACTGTAGTAGACCCAAGATACTAACTTTATTTTCTAATGAAATAAGAGAATTGAGTTGAAAATGGATGCTTGAAGAAATATGCAAATAATTGAAGGTAGAAAGTGATAATAGTAGTAGCAGTACAGAAGAAGGTTCAGGCGATGAGTCATTTTCAGAAACGAGCATTATCTACAATAAACTTTGATTTGTCAAGTACCTCAAAATCATCAGGATCATTAAGAAAAGAAATTACTGCAAAGTTACTAAGTTTTTATAAGTTTGAAGAAAGTGAAAGTGATAGCGACTCAGTTAGTGTAAAAAGGAAAAAAAGAAAATCAGTGGCTCTTCAAAAGGTGAAATTCTTAAAGAAATTGGAAATTTTTACCAGAAAAATCAATTTCTAATCTGGGAAAAGAAGAATTCCTTAATTGGTGGAAAGTGAACAAAGCTAAATTCCCGAATATAGCAGTAATAGCCCAAACATTATTCTATTTTCCAGTCTCCTCCATATATTCAGAGAAAATATTTTATTTTTCAAAAGAGGGAAATATTTTTGAGGAAAGACATTTAAAAATATTGCCCATTACTGATGAACAGTTTTTCTTTTACTTCACCACAATTCAACAATATTTTAAAAAGTGTTTAAGGAAAGTTTCCGGTTCCGGCCGGAATTTTAAAATTCCGGCCGGAACCGGAACCGGAAAAAAATGTCAAATTCCGGCCGAACCGGAATTCCGGTACACCTCTAGTCAAGAAAGTTTGAAAATAGGTGATAGTTTATTAGTCTCTTAGCTTTAGACTCCACTCTATCCAATTGAAGGGTGGAGCGGGAGCCCCTCTTCCCCGAAAAAAAAAATACGAGAGCAATACTCCAAACAAGGGCTAATAAGACCCTTGTATAACTGGAGTAGCTGTGCATAGGGAAAAAAATTCCCTCAACCTAAACAAAGCTCCCAGCTTCTTCGAGGCCACGTACCTTAGCAACCGTTGTGATATGAGGTTTCCAAGACAATTTTTTGTTTATGTTGCTCACAGGTGAAA
>JABUQX010031652.1:22500-27500 GCA_015478945.1 Trachelipus rathkii
AATATATATATAGTATATATATATATATATATATATATATATATATATATATATATAATATTATTATATATATATAATATAATTATATATATATATATATATATATTAATATAAATATATGGTAAATCTGCAGGTTATAGAATGATTACTAGTGATGATCAGAGCGGAGGCCGAGATGGTGATTGATTTGGATTTGGAAGTTGTGTAATAAAGCGTTTATGGAGGGTATAGTTCCAAGGGATTGGAGGAGAGCGGTATAGTACCCTTATATAAGGGTAAGGGAGAAAAGGGGAACTGTAGAAAATTATAGGGGAATAAGTTTATTGAGTTGTAGGGAAGGTATATTGCTGGTTATTTTGGTCGAAAGAGTGCGTCCGAGTGACTGAGGACTGATTGGTGAAGAACAAGGTGCGTTTAGGAGTGGGTAGACGATGTGTGGATCAAATCTTTACATTGAAAAAATGGATTGAGAAAAGAGGGAGAAGAAGAAAAATTGTATTTTAGGTTTTATGGATTTGCAACAGGCGGATATTAATAGAGTTAATAGGGAAGCGTTAGGCAGGTGTTAGTGATGATATATGGTGTTTGGGGTGCTTCTGAATGGAATCAAAAGTATGTATGACGATAGTGAAGCGTGTGTAAGAATAAATGGTGTCAATGGTGATTGGTTTAGGATTAATAGCGGAGTGAGACGGGTTGTGTTATGTCTCCTTGGTTATTCAATTTGTATACTGGATGGGGTTATGAAAAGAATTGGAGTGGGGATGGCAGGAAATGGTGTTAGAATGGTGGAGAATGGAGTTGAGTGAGGGTGCCTACTATTATATGCGGAATGATTTGGGTTCTGTGTGGGCGAATCTGAAGACAAAGAGTTTGAAGAGGATTGATAGAAGAGATTTGGCAAGGGTTGTGAAAGGAGGGGCTTGAAATAACCGTGGATAAGAGTAAGGTTATGGTTGTTGAGTGAGGACATTCTCCGTGTGAAGTTATGTTAGATGGTGAGCAGCTTAGAACAAGTGTCTGAGGTTTAAAATATTTAGGGTAATGTTGGATGAGAAAGGGAACGGACGCTGCAGAGTGTAGTAGGAAAGTTGTGATGGCAGAGAAAGGTGGCTGGTGCCATTAAATCGTTGGTGAATGCAAAGGGACTAAGTCTTGCGTGTGGGCTAGGGTCTTACATGAAGGTAAGTTGGTGGTGTTTATGTATGGTAGTGAGACTATGGTCGGAATAAGAAGTATAGATCTAAAGTTCAATGTGTTCAGATGGACAATCTTAGGGGTGTGCTAGGTGTGAGAAGAATTGATAAAGAGAGGAATGAACGTATTAGAGAGTGGTGTGGTGTGAAGAAAGGGGTAAATGAGAGAAATAAATGAAAGTGTTGAGATGGTTTGGGTCATGTGGAAAGGATGAACATGATAGTAGGTGGTTAAGCCGGATGTTAATAGTGGTGAGTGTGTTTGGGAACGCGACCGGCTGGGAGACCGAAGAGAAAGTGGATTGAGTCGGTGAACGAATGTCTGAAGGAGAGAAATGTGAGTTTGGCAGAGGCGAGAATAAAGGTGCATGATAGGAGAGAATGGCGGGGTTTTGTATGGGGGCATGGTTGTGGCCCACCTGGGCCAGGGGATGAACCCTTACATTGACGATTTACCATAGTGAGGGTCCGTCGCGGTCCCATGATGCTCTAGGGTGGATTTCCTGTCTGTGACGAGCTCTCACTAATTAATGGTACAGAGGGGGCGGTAAGGCTGGGCTTTCTTTTCGACGTTTGTCATGTTCTCCTACTGCTTTTCTTTTCCGATGCTTGTACAGCACCTTACACCCAATCTTGGGGCAAAGAGGAAGGTGAAGAAAGAAAGAAAGAATATATATATATATATATATATATATATATATATATATATATATATATAGATATTTAAATCAGTTATTTGTAATATATTTATATATAAAGAAATACTTATATATATATATATATTATATATATATATATATATATATTGTGATGTTTTGGTTAAAAGTTGAACGTGTGAATGATTGGCTTTTTGGCTTTAAATGATTGCACTTCAAGGGGCTTGCCCTATTCAGGGTGGGAAGATCTTTACAGGTAGTTTCCCAGGATCCAAATGAGGAATCGAACCAGAAACCTTTATCACGCAAACAGTTTGTTCTACTGTTTGAGTAACAGTAGCAGAAAGAAGGTGTCCTGAAAACTTAAATGAAAGTGTGGATGGAACGAAATCCTTTAAGAATGAGGTGGAATGAATGAGTGGGTTTTTGATTGAAAGGTTGTAAAGTGTTAGAAAGAAAGAAAGAAAGAAAGAAATGTTGGTAACTTAAGAGAAAATGAAATAGAAGAAAAATATATCATATATATATATATATATATATATATATTATATATATATATATATGTTATTTGAGAAAAATGAAATAGAAGTAAAAATATATATATATATATTGATGGATGTATACCGCAAGATGGCGATCTAGGCCCTTTCCCCCCCTCCCCGAGATGTAAATGTATGAAAAATATCCTTGTTTAATATCACATTCTCAAGTTCTAATGTAAAATGCGAGGTAAAATGACTACCAAAAGGTTACTAAAAGATCGGAAAAACAAACAAACTGCTAGTAATTATAACAGCAATTAAAATGCTTCCAAAAAAACACAAAATGAATAATAATAAAAAAAAAACTGACCAAAGAATGTAAGTTTAGAGTATTAAAAAAAATAACTCAGAAATACACGAATAAAGTAATTCATAAAACCTTGTCTACATTTATAAGATTTAGTTTACTGAGAAGCATTATAATTACTGTATAGATGTATTATAAAAAATGAATAAAGCTCTAAGAAATTTAGTTAGAAATACTTGGTTGATAATGAAATTGTTGTAAAAGGTCAAATTGAACTTTAAAATAACAACTCGTTTAACCAATGAAATCTATCCTAATCTACATAAGGGGCTAGATAGTTATCTGGCCACCGTGACTCTGGGTTGTTACAAAAAATAAATGGGCAAAAATACAAATGAGAAAATTCACCATCTTCCAATTGCTCCCTGTTCAATGCCAGTTTCCCGCCAATCTCTCTTTAAAGGTCTTTTTATTTTCTCTATATCTGATCTTTGTATTTTCCCTCCTCTTTTAAATATCCATATTCTGGAAAAAGTTTTTCTATCAAGCGGGCATATGTTATTTCTCTGAAAATAATAGAAATTGTTATTAATGTCTACCACATATTTTTTCCAATTCTATTTGTATAACACATCATTCAATTTGAAAGATATATAAAATGTACATTTTCTATATATTTATTGAATATAACGGACCTTCTTAAACTTCAATAACTTTATTAATAAATTTAAGCAAATCCGCATTAAAAACAACTGATCAATCTTTTAACCAATTTACATGAAAACAAGGCATGTCTTAACATGCTACAGAAACATACCTTTGACCATTCCCAAATGCAGAGTAGGCAATAGTAATGATGGCATACGTCTGGAGACCCGAGTAGTTCACTTAAATTTTGGTAGCATATTATGCATTCTTCTGGTTCTGGTTCATCTGAATCATAGGTAAAATACATTGAGATATTGTTTAACACACACACACACACACGCACGTACACACACCAACACACTCACATTATATATATATATATATATATATATATATATTATAAATATTATATATATATATATATATATATATATATAATATTATATATTATTATATTTATATATATATATATATATATAATATATATAATATATTATATATATATATATATATATATATATATATATATATATATATATATATATATATAGAAATGTCAATGGGAAAATGGAAGAATACTCACATTTCATATTGGAAACATTTCCATCAGAGCATTCTTTTACCTATTTCATTCCTGCTCACAAAGATGAAAGGAAAAGGTTGAACTTGAGCTGTGTGTGTGAAATGGTGGTGCGTGCTGGTTGGTGGAAGACAATGAGAGAGGGAGAGGAGTTGCAATTTTGATGAGTGACCTGTGGTTCAAAGCTATGGTAGACTTTGTGTGTGTAAGTCCTAGAATTCTAATGGTTAAATTTAAGTATGAAAAGGTCAAGGTATGTGTGGTTGTGACGCGTATGGTCCATCTGAGGGAAACGTTGAAGAGAGTACGATTGTTTGGGATAATCTGAATGATGTTCTGGATGGGGTGAGTTGGAGCTTCAGATTGATGTGTTGGGCCTGAACTGGTTGGAATGGTGATCAAAAAAGGGATGGTAATAACAGGTTGTTTTGGGGTGGCGGGAGAAATGAGAATGGTAGGAAGGTGATTGATTTCCTTGAGGAGAGAGTATGTGTGTAAGTAATACTTTCCTTTAAACACAAGAGTATCCATAAGTATACTAGAGTTTGGTGTAGGTAGAGATGGTAATGAAGTGAAAAGTATGATTGTTTGTGTTTGGTGAAGAAAAAGGAAGATGTTGAAGGATGTGTTGGTGTTAAATCAGTGAGGGGTTTAGGAATGGGAATATCGATCATTTATGTTGTTCTATGTAAAATTAAGTTAGTGGGGGCTTGGATGGAGAGGAAGGTGATACGAAGGAAGTAGGTAAAATTAGAAGTGAGAAGTTAAGTGAACAGACAATAAGGATAAGTATGTTAGAGCGCTCGCTAGTAAATCGGTTGAACGTTTTGAACAAGTTGATACTGAACAAAATCTGGGGCAATGAGGAAGCAATTGTTAGCTAGTGCAAAGGAAGTGTTGTGGAAGTGCTGAAACGTAGGAAGTAAGAATTAACCAGCAAATGTGGGGACTGAAGAGGGTGATGAAGCGGTTTAAAGGTAAAAAAGAAGCGTGGTTTGAATTGTAACTAAAAGAAAAATGATGAATGTTTCAAAAGAAAGAATGCTTGGGAATTATAATAAGGAGGAAAAAAGGAATCCTAAAGGGTGCATACGTAGAGAAAAGAAGAGGTAAATGAACAGTTTGAAGGAG
>JABUQX010031653.1:0-42520 GCA_015478945.1 Trachelipus rathkii
TAGCTACTTGTAAACTTCATAGATGGAGCAATAAGGAAACGGAAGACAGATCTGATGTTACTGTACGAAAGAGGTTAAATGAAAATAAAAATTTAGATTTATTTGATACTTTTCAGTTAACAAGTAACGTGAGATTGTTGAACTACGTGTATTAGACTCCTTCTCGCTATTATAGGAGCGAATTATATGATAGATTATAGATATATACTTACTACTGGTAGGACGAACGAGAAGGTAAGCAAGTATTTAGCCGTGGGATCGCTTAATGATTTTGGTTATTGGTGATATGTCAGAGTGCTATTACCTCCTTTGTGTAGCAGCCTAATAATCCTATCTGCATGAGGATCTGAACTAGCAGGTTAGTCGAATAGAGGTATCCTCGTTAAATATAGTAGAGACGTAACATTACATAACATTATGAAGTTATTGCACATATTGCCCTATACCATCTAGCCGATAAAGTATGAGGTAGAGATTCTCTAGTGTATGATTGTGTTCGTTTGTTATGTAAAGCTCTAAGTGTAGAAAGTTATGGAACTGCGAGTGTTTTTGCGGGAGAGAGAGAAAGTATGGTTGAGAGTAGAGAGAAACACGCTCAGTGCACAGTATTAATAGTCAACAATCTCGACTTCGACATCTATTAAAGAGTTACTATATATTGAGAGCCAACCGTCTGATGCCGTTCTGATCGTGAGTGTGATGAGACAGAAGTCCCAAAGGTTTCATGTCCAAGATATGAATGAATTTACAGGAATATAGATAGTTCTCGTTTGAACTCCCTGACATACGTATAACCTTACTTCATGAGATACGTTGACATTTGCTTTTAGTTTTCATGAACAGAGCATGAAGTAACTTCCCCGTGCGCTCCTAAGTGTATACATCCGTACTGCGACTATAAGAGTTTACACACTCTTGGTCTGCACGATTAGCACCCCTGTATCTGTTCAAGGCGAAATTTAGAGTTAAGAACTTAATGACGCAGTCTGCAGAGATGAGCCTATCCTCTCCATACTCATCCACCAAGTGTCCGAGAGAAGAATGTAAAAGTAGCTCTCGTTCACTCACTCGTCGTACGATTACATACTTCTCTCCTACGGTCAATACGATTACTATCAGGAGCTCTATCCCTGATTCCTGGGAGACTTTTAAAAGCTAAGCTAAACTAAGACGTTCTCTCTATACATCTCTTCTCTGCAGGAGAGTGCGCCCGTAACTTCACGGTCATCTAAAGATACAATTATCCTCGTGCTCCCCATGCTCCCATTCTCTAGCAGGAGCCGTTCAAAGAGTAATTATCGACCTGATCGGACCAATCTCAACCACCGTCTTCAGAAGACATCGGATGTCCAACGTTGTGGATGCTTACCTCACAACGCGCTATCCTGAGGTAAGTATCTCGCAGACAGCATAACATGCAGACACAAACAGACAAGCTATCAATCACTAGGAGGGGCGGTCGAAAAATTATAATGTAGAAAGGCGATGTCTCAAAGAGAGGACAACTAAGAACTGTAAGTACACAAAGGCAAAGTTTGTCATACAGGTAAGCCACGAAACGCAGGGAGAGACGTTAAGAGTACATTCTTTACTCCAGAGTCAGTAGTTCGCTAGGGATATACACCAAGTGAGAATTATATTGCCGTCTTAGAGATTAAAAGCATGAGAAACAAGGGAAAGCAACAGTTCACTGATCAAGAACTGTTCAGCCCATAAGATGAGTAAAGTCATTGTGCCAGAAATAAAATCTGATAAAGGATGGCCATGAGACACCGAGATTGCCATAGAGAAGTGGTACAGTCGGTTAAATGATGCTAAGTGGCACAATGAAAAGTTTGAAAATGCAATCTTTAAGGAAGATATGCGACAGATTGGAACATGTTTTGGATATAGAGAGATGTGCGCGAGAAGAACTATGAGAAAACATACTCAGATGATAAAGAAGGACATGTCAGGAAGGGAGGAAATGTAAAACTGATGTAGAAAAAGTGGAGGTGTATGATGATTAAGAGAACAAACCGTAAAAGAGTTTGTCATATGCTGACACTAGTTTTGCAATGGTAGATGATATGGTAGTTAGCAAGAATGAGCGAAAAGGAAGGAGGGACCACAGAAAGAAAAAAGAAAGTGTTCTTTCTTGCAGGATATATTAGGTGGAGAGAAAAGAAATGACGGATAAATAAAAGTTAAAACGCGTCCGACCGGAAAGATAAGAGAGACAACTTTTACTAGAGTTGTGTATCAAAGAAAATGCCGGCAATAAGGTTATGGTAGGAAATATTGGACGAAAGAGATGAGCCGGACGATGTATTTTGTCGAAAATAGATTCAACTATCCTCTCTGACCCGCGCGAACCTCCGAAACTCTAACGACTGTTCTACAAAGACGCCAGCATATGTTGCCGATGAACATTTGGTAGCCTCAGAAATCCTCTATCACGCCATAAGGAGCGCGATAATAAATGATATACAATTTTTCATCATCAATGTAAATAAGCATACCTAACACTCTTTGCATGTTTGTGATGGGCCAGAGATTAATGCAGGTAGATACTATGAAGTTAATAATAATAAATTGCTTTTCATTATGAAAATATGAAAATGTGGTCATGTATTGCTAGCGCATATTTTTTTTCTCTTATCTATAACTCTTGGAAGTGTAAGAGAGGCTGCATAAGCCCGTCAAGCCGGCTGTAAATATTGTCTAATATCATAGGCGTAAGGAAGAGAGACACAAATACCAATACAGATTCATCATATTAAGGCTCACCTACTTTAACAAATCTGTAATTGTCCATTGAGGTCGTTCGTTGTAAATGCTTTATAGTATTATTATTATTATTATTAAGTTATTAAAAAAATTTATTATTTGAAATTACTTTATTTATTATATTGAAAAAGAAAACTAAATCTAGATTTTTTTATTCTGAGTTGTATATTATTATTAATTAATTTATTATATTATAGTTATATATAAAGTATATATTAATTTATATGTTAATAATGATTGCGAAAAGGCAATGCGTGTTACTAATATATATGTCAATTGATTTATGAGTATTTATGAAATAAAATAGTTTTTTCTTATTTCTTCAAGATTAAATAAATAGCATATTGTAGAGGAGGAAGTGCCATACATCGCGATTTTTCGTTGTAACTTTACTATATCTTCTGAATGAAAGAGAGCTATGAGAAATAGTGTTAAAAATTCATAGATCCAATCCACTGCCCTTCCATATATATTAGATTCTATGTAGATATTTTGATTGTTACTAAAATTATAATTGATAAAATATTATCAATCATTTGACTTAACTGTTATTGTTAAAGGATAGTATTGTGATCGTTCAAAGAGTAGCGTATATCTAAATTTACTTGAATTACGTATCGAATAGTAAAAGTAAGAATAATTTGATCTTTTTCCGCTTTTCATTGTGTGTAGCTTAGAGTGTATGATCAAGTTGAGGTAGCTACAAATGCCTCGATCGAATTTTTTTAATTATTTGTTATATATCTTTAGTGTATTTTTGTAATTAAGAGTGTTTTTATATATTTTAAATTACAAAATAAAATATAAGTTGTGGTTTAATTCAAAACGTGTCATATAATCTTGTAAAGTGTTATATAAACTAAATTCTTATTGTAAATTTAAGGTGATTTATGTGATCATAAAAGCAATTGTAATAATAACTGTAATTTTATTTAATTCTAACTTTTTTTTTCAAAACGTCGTCTGCAGAATATGCATTTATAAAGTGTGTTGCATTGGAATAGTTGCTAGATGTTACTGGCAGGTAAGCTTGTTTTTATTGTAATTTATTTTATGAAGTTTCGCAACTAATATTTTGTGGTGGTAATATTATAACAATGAAAAGTTTTAAATTTATTTTATTAACTTAATATTGGTTTAATATTAATATTACATACTATTATTATTGTACTGTTAAAAGGTATTATTTATATCACTAATTGCAACTCATTTCCAATATAGAGAAAACTGTTATGTGATAAAAGTCAACGCTGTTCATTATTATTATTACTTGGTCTCATTGACAAATCGACGTTTGCTGTAAATTTCAAACATTCTAATAAATTTCCAAGTTAAGATTAAGATTTACTGATAAATCAATCTGTCTAATATTTTATTAATAAATTTTTGTTGATTTGAGTCCATAAAGAAGATAAATAAATTAGATATTTTTTATACATATTTATGGGCGAGGATTGTATAATTTAATGTAAGAGTACATTACTAATCGTATTTAAACAGAAGTTTTGCATATGCACATTTGAGATGCACATAGTAAAATGTACCAATATCGATGTTATATCATATAAATAATATGGTCGTAGTGCAATTAAGACAACAGAGTATAATATTGACAAAAGATTATAAATAATTAACATTGTTTATCAAGGCATTAAGAATATTAATTGATCTTGGCTACTATAGAAAGATTCTAATATAATTCGGGTTGCGCATATATGTGGATACCTTCGACATTACTAAACTGAACGATTTTTCATCATGGAGTGTAAAAACTTAGTTATTATGTAAGAGCACAGTACATATTCATGTATTTTTAATATTAAATGTATTTATCTTAAATTTATTCCAGTAGTTTTCTTGAGTGCTTCAAAGACAATTTTAATTTTCTTATTTATCAAATATTCAGATAGTAATTATATTTTAGGTCTTAAAGACATTTGATCCATGATTCCACATTGATCATAAAATCATACAATTCATTGTATAAGATTCATTGAGCGTGACAGTTGTATCAAATAAAAAGCAACGAACTCGAGGTAAAACCGATTGAGTTTCACATTATGAAAGGATCTACACGGAGATACGTTGGTGTAGTTTTTATTTATGAGAGTCGAAAATATGCAACTAAGTAAGTACACAGGCCGATAACTAAGGTCATTAAGCAGAAGTCTAGATATCTGTTACATATAATGGATTGGAGTTTAATAACAAAGAAATTTAAATTGGTTGTTTTGTCACGGTGGCCTGGCCAAGGAATTGTTTATCTGCTTGTAGAGTAAGTTAATAGACTATTATTATAAATATTTAATAAGTGTTTACAAGTGCAAATATCTAATACCACCTGTTACAATTATATACCTACTGTAGTATAATGTATATGATAAACCCAGTTATACATATTATTTAATATATATTGATATCTATATATAATATATTATGAGAATATATTATATTAACTCTAATTTATATATATATTATATGATATCGGACTTAAAAATATATTATACTATAATAATGTGTTTATATTCTACTTTATATATAGTACAATATTAATATAGTATACCTTATATATTATATTAGAGTATATTTTTTTTTTTTTTGATTTAGTTTATATAGTTATTTACGTATATGTTAATTATATTAGTATTGATTATATATATAGCTATATACTTAATGTTTATATTATTACTATATATTATTATAACATATATATATTATATATTATCATATATAATTTATAACTATATTTACGCTATACTACTTTTGTTTTGTTATCCTTCTTTAACTTATGGATGATTCTCTATGTATACCTATTAGTAGAACCTTTAGTATAAGTTTATAGTATATTAGTTTATGAGAATATATTTATAGTATTTGTTGTATGTATATATATTTATTAGTATATTATATATATATTAAGTACTATATTTTAGTATATTTAGATATATCTATATTATATAATAATTAGATTATATAATGAAAGCCCTGGTTTCTTTATGATCAAGTAATGGTTTTATACTATAATATATTATAGTATTATATATAGTAACTTGAGCATAGGCTACATTATTATAATACATACCTAATACTCACTTTTCAGGAACTTGATATATAAAATATAAAAAAAAACTAATTATATGAGTATATGTTGTATTTTAGTACTACATTACGGGAGATGAGTAACTTGCAATTATATCAGGTGTATGATGTATTAGATAATTGTTTAATTGTTTTTAATGTTTTTTTTATTCTTATATTTCTTATTTAATTAATTACATCTATAGAGTATTAATGGTTTTTATATTAATTATTTTAAAGATTATAATTATGAAATTGTATATTATTATACTATATATTATTATAATTATTTGTTAATGAACATTGAGTATATTTATTATATATATTTATTATTAATTATTATATTATGATAATTTATATATTATTATAATATTATATGATCAATCATATTATTTATCATATTATTAATCAATTTATTAATTATAAATTATCACTACTTCAACTTTTTTATTATATCATCTATCATTATTATCAATTATCTATTTACCTTATAATTATCATTATTCTAATATCCATTATTAATATTTCTAATTACATACATCATCTAATCAACAAATCACAAACATAGTAACATATTTACGTAATATCATAGTACGTACGTTATTAATTAATAGATTTACATGTCACTTATATATATATTATATACCTACTAATAATACATAGACACTATTATTAGCCAGGTTGCACGTAAGAATTAATAGTATTATTAATATTACTAATATTAGTAATATTATCATACATTACGCTTATCTAATAACATCTTCATCTATGTTAAATATTACATAACCTTATTAGAGTAGGAGAGATATAATATATATATTACGAACCATAAAAACCGAGAGGATTCCGGTATGGATCCAGTAGAGTCCACTCACTCAATAGGAATATATGGATCCTACTAAAATATTATTTATTCGTATTAAATATATATATATATTTTTAAGTGATATAACCTCAATATAATATAATATATTCAATATATCAAAAACACCTTTATTATAATATATTCTAATAATAATATCATTATACTCTTAGTTAAAATTATTATTTTATCTAGTTTCACAGCTTTTTATAATATATTTCTCTTAATGAGAAATATAATTAGTTCCAAAAAAAAAAAAAGGATAGTAAACATATATTATATATTTCAATTAGCTATGATGTATAAATTATATATTTATATTTATCAATAATTATAATATAATCATTAAATATTAAATAATAAAAAGAATTAATAAATAATTAACATAATAATAATAATAATAATAATATATTCATAGTTTTATGTACAATAAATACTTATTTAAGTGAAAATAAAATAAATTTCTGTAATAAAATTATATCATAAATATGATTATCATAATTATGATTATCATTAAATGGAAGATAAAATATAATAATTTTATAATATAGATTAAAATATTTATATATATTTATATATTAATAATATATATATTATATATAATATAATAATCAAAAGTATCAATATTATATACTATATAGTATATATATATATAGAATATTATATAATATATATATATATAAATATATAATATATATAAAATCATATAATATTATAATAATAAATATATAATATAATTATATATAGAAATACGGTAGAGTGGACGGATCGCATGGCAAAGGTCGTGAGGGTTCGTAATCCTAAGTTCACGATCACTAGTATAGAGATCAATTATACTAGAGAATTCCCCCTCTCTGTGAATAGGCCTATGAGCCACAGCGATCTCTTGAATCATAATAACAGATAAGCTATATAGCTTAACACGATTTAACATAATTGAGATAACGATCTATAATCCTTATTACTAAATATACATAAGTGACGATATGATATATTATTTTAATATTTATTTATTATTATATTTTTTTATTTTATTTTTTATTATTTATTTTTTTATTTATATTTATTTATGAGAATTTATCATCTATTATATCTTATGGAAGTGAAATTTAACATATAATATATATAATATAATAAAATTATGTTCAAAATTGAAAACAATAAAAGTAGTAATAAATTATCATCTATAAGAGCTATTTAAATTAATGTCATATTCAATCCATTGAATAAGTGACATATTCGGCTCCATAATAATCGAATAGCGGATAGAATTGGCGTATACTATAGAAGAATTATTATTAACTATCGACTTAAACTAAATTAGTTATTTATTATTTTGATCATCATTATTAATAATCTGTAATGCTATTATATATAACATTTTTATAATGTATCAATTTACTCTGTAACAAATAATTTTGAATAATAGACAATTTTATTTATTTTTAAAAAGTTAATTTAAATTATTATATAGATATTAATATAATATATATTAATTATAATTAATATATAATATATATATATATATCTATATAGTATTAATATATAGATTATATTATATATATATAATATATATTATATATAATATATAGATATAGAGAGTATAGAGTAGGATATAGAGAAGAGATAAGAGAATAATGACTATAATATATGTACTATAATAGCTAATATATACTATACTAATGTAATAAGAGTATAATAAAATATATGCTAGGATATATAATAATAATTAATAGAGAATTAATTTAAATATTAATAATTAATAAATATAATATATTATAATTATATATATACTATATATATATATATAATTTAATTATATATATATACTATATATATATAAATATATATTATAATATAATATATATTATAATATATAATATATTAATAATATTAATAATAATATATTTATATATATTTATATTATAATATACTAATATATATAATATTAATAATATATAATATATATAATATAATATATAATATAATATAAGTATATATATATATAATATAATATATACTCTTAAATTGGTTTGCAATAAATATAAACTATAACTATATGATATATCTAATATATATATAAATATATAATACTACCATATACAGGTGGCGGCCAGCCCTCCTACGAAATATTTATATTAGATACTAATACCAAATTTTATATAATAAGCAACATAATAATAATAATGAATTAATAGTAAATCTAATAATAAAGTATATGTAAAATTTTTAAGAATTATAATTAAATCAACTTTCATTGTTATTGCTCTCAAACTTATACTCGACAGCTTTAGGTATAAACATAGATCAGCAAATTTCTGTTTTTTTTTGTTAGTTGGTCACTAAGACATAATCTATTATTAATTATTCTAGATTATTGATATATATAATAATTATTATTATTATTAATTATTAATTAAAATTATAAACATTGGAGTGAGATTCTCATCATTCTAGATTGGGACTCCTAGCCTATTACAACTCATAAGTATCACTCTATTATTATTATTAACTTCTCAACACTATATCATTATTATTATTAAATTATATTATTATTTATTATATATTATATATTATTATGATTAATGATAATCTTTTAACAATTCATTATTATCATATTTACTTATTATTATATATATACAGATATTATTGATTATGCTATTAAATATAACAGCATTAGGCAGAATGAAGGATTGTTCTTGAAAATTTCACTCGTTACTATAGTGTTATCCTGCAATTTTAGATTCAATAACTCATTATATGAATTATGCTATGAATTATTGTATGTAATTATTATATGTCTAATTCTCATAACTATATTATTTAGAAAAATTATTCAAATTAATTAAAATTATAGATTCATTATATTATTCAAATTATTTATCTCACTCATTATTACGTGCAAACTCATGAAATATAGTTATTGTTCATAAGTATTGATAACAGTTATCTATCATTATTTTTTTCAAGGACAGAATAAGGTTATATCTTGAAAGTTTGTCATTAACTATTGAATATGCATCACAAGACTCATAAATCATAAATATAATAAAGAATTAATACGAATTATAAATATAATTATAATTATAATATAATTACTACAAATTAAATATAATTATAAATCTATAAATTATAAAATACAGACATTGAGTCTAATTAAAAAAGAGATCGTAAGAATAAGGTTATTACCTGAAAATTTATTCTGTTACATTATTATTATTTTTTCAAGGACTGAATCGAGGTTATCTAAATTATTCACTGAATTAATTTATTACCGTTACATTATTAATATATATTTTAAATCATATTCATTGATTTATTATTAGGCCACGAGGCGTGCATATTATTATTATTATTTTAATTTCATCATGAATTTCTATTTTCGAATTCGTCATTCTTATTATCATTACAGATATCAAATAAATCATACAATTTATTATTAAATATATCATATAATTAAATTAGATATAAAAGAAATTTCATCACATATTTATTATTATTATTATTATTTGATAGCAGATACTAAATCAAAAGATCTATAGACACAATAGACGATCAAGTTGAATTATAAATACAATGGAATACTTATTGACTAGTAGCCTCGCAAGCAACATTATAATTTGTTCTATCTATATTTAATCTGGAAGCAATATTCTATTTACATCTATTAAATTTACTTTTTAGATATTGTAAGTGTAGAAATGCAATGGATTTACTACTATCAATTAGTTTAATTACTTTAAGTATATTCAGTTAATAATATTAACATATAATGAAACGTGGTTGAACATAGTTTGTAGTAGTGCTATTACATTTTTGTAAAGAGTGCAAGTCTATGCTTCAGAGACAGTAAGCATAAGGGTGTATCAATAATTATGATTCTTACTACAACTATGTTTTAAATATTAACTTTGGATGTAGCATTCTTTCTCAATTAAGAAGTATTTTAAGGCGTTTGTTTATATTTAAACAGGAAATATTATAAATTTTTACTTAATTGAAAATTAATACTCTTAACCCTTTTTCAAATAAGGAAATATATCTATGGTAAAAATAAATTAATTTAGCGTTATGTTAGGTACGATTTAGGTTAGGTATAAGCTATGTTAGGTTTAGGTATAGGATATCATTATATATTGTTATGAGTTAACTAAATTGTCAAATACGCAAACACAAAAGGCTCATTTACGCATTAAACTGAATATAGGTTCTGAGTAATTCCTGATAGATTAATCTTTATAAGACGCGTTTTAAATAACCATTACATTCATCCCTTTATTGTCGATTATTTCATAACCAGATTAAACAATAATGAAGTACTTGGCTTCTCTATAACCTCACATAATAATATAATAATACCATCATCAGTAGTAAAAAATCATTAATTTCACACTAATGACGATGTAAAGAGTGTACGAATACTCATTAATAATAAAAATAATTAATATAATAATTAATAAAATATGTAATAATCAATGAATAATAATAGATTTTTCCCTAAGTCAAAACCTTCCAAACATTTTTCGTTAATTTTCTTTAGACCATTCTTGAAAAAAACGAAATAATTCCCATCTGAAACGATACAAGGAAGACAATACGAACCATCCTTCTTTTTATTATATATTTTTTTACTAAGTCCACATCGTCAAAATTAAATTTAAAATAAAAAATTATTTTCTATGAAGTAGGATGTAAAATTATATTTAAAATATAGAAAAAGAAATGTGAAGTTTATAATTTAAATTGTCTTTTACTTTCTTTCTCTAAGTATAAGAATGTTAAGGTAATCTCGACATTCAATGTACTTTTATATTAAATGGTCCAATATGGTCAATAAATATTTCTCCGTTAGATCAGAATAATTCCCTCTTTTTTATCAAGAATTTAAAAGTAATTTACTATTTCATTATGTGCAATTCTCGGTTTTATGTTCACCTACTATGGTAAAAAACATCAGACCGGCTATATATGAAATCTAACGAAATATCAGCATTACCTAAATTATAGTACCACATTTTATTCGTACATTTTTAGATATAATATAATCTTACTTGTATATTTTCCAATAATTTGTTAATATATTTAAATTTCACAAGCTATCGTTCTTAAAATAAAGTCACATCCTTGAAAATTGTCCTACGTGAGTGGACAAAAGCCAGATCGTTCAGAAAGCCATTATATTTTTGTTTATCAAAGAAATCAATTAAGAAGGAATCTCGCAGACAACCTTTGGTACTGTTTAGCAATTCGATCAATCTTGCAAAAAAAAAAATATATCAAACGCTCTATCGAATTTATTGTGTTCTAAAACTAATAATAATAAAATAAATAATAATAATAATTAATAATTAGATAATAATAATATATAAGTAATGAAGAATAAAAATAATAATAAAATAATCTTAATAAGAATAAATAATAATTAATATAATTTAAATAATTAAATAAATAATAATATCATATTAAAAATATAAATAAATCTTCGTTAAATTATTAATATTAATATTAATCTTAATATTTAAATTAATTATCCGTAATATTCATTTTCCCTTATTGATTTTAATATTGAATAATTAATAATGAAATAATAATAATATAATTCTATTAGAATAAAAATATTATAACATAATAATAAAATATTTAGAAGTAATAATTAATCAATCAATAATAATTAATAACATATTGCTAAATATTTGATTATTTTATATATATTATTTTATATTTTTTATTTTATTTTATTATTTAATATTATAATTTATATATTTATTATTATTTAAATAATAGGATTATTATTTTTATAATTATTATATATTATAAATTTAATTAATAATTATTATTTATATATTATATAATAATTATATATAAATTATAATTATATATATATAATCTATATATTATAGAATTATCTATTAATAATTATATATTATAATTATAATATATATAATATATATATAATCTTATAATTTAAATTATACTATTATTATTTATTAATTTATTTTAATTATTATAATATTTATTACTTTATTATTATTAATATTTTTATTAATTATTATTTAATTATTTCATTATTTATTTATTATTATTCAATATAATTAACAATTATTATTATTACTTATATTATTATTATTAGTAATTTATTATAGTATATATTAAGTATTATTATTTATTTATAGATTAATATGTAATATATGATAATATTAATTGTTATTACAACATTGATATATTTATTGATCAAATTGGACATTAATTAATTTATTATTCATCATTTAATTATTAATATAATAAATATTATTCTTGTATTCATTTCTATTTATTGTATAATATTTTATTATTATTATTTAATTAAATTATTATTATTATTATTCGATATCGTGTAGGATTACTATTATTATTTATTAATTAATAATATTATTAATAATATTAATATATTTCAATATATAATTTAATCTAGTATTATTATTATTAATTATTATAATATATTATTATATTTATATACATTAATTATTATTATTATATATTATATTATTATTATATTATTATTTAATTATTATTATATATTATATATTGGAAAAGTTTATTTCCATTTGTTAAGATTATACTTATCTTAAAACTAGATATTAGATATTGTTTCATAATCATTATTATATATGTAATTTATATATATTATATATATTTATTATATAATATTATATTATTATTAATTACTATATATTAATAAAAAAAGTACATAAATTAGTTAATTTTTATTTTTAATTTTAAATCTTATATTTTTATTTTTTTTTTATTTTTATTTTTATTTTAATTATAATTTTTTGATTAAATATATTATTATACTTAATATTATTCATTATTATTATTATTATTATTATTATTATATTACTACTATAATATTATATTAATTAATTATTATTTATATATCACGTTCAACTAGACTAGGTAATCGCCTGTATACATCATTATAAAAAGGAGTCTCGAACTTCCAACTAAACCGTTAAAATTATTTATAAACTGTAATTATTATATATTTTTTCTTATCTACTTTTAATTTCAAACCTTCTTCTCTCATAATTTAAAAAACAATAAATAAAAATAATAATAATAATATATAAACACATTTAGGACAGGTATTTTCAAAAGATCAAAATCAGGACTACTTTCTAATTAAATATATTATATAAATAAATAATAATTAATAAATCAACCATAATATGCAAATAAGAGTAAGTACACAATACTTAATAAGTATTGAGATATGTCCTTTGTGTTCCGCGAGAAATGAAGACATATTATATTACTACGACTAACATATTATTTATAAAATAAAATAAATATTAATAATTATATTCATATTATGTCACATAATAACGTTTATGTAAAGTTTAGATAAAATTTATATAAACTCCCATTCAAGAGCAATCATACTATATCTATAAAATCCACAAATTCTCTTATAATAGTATAATATTATTTAAAATTGAAAATGATAATTATAATTAAATATATAATAAATAATATTTTAATATTATATAAATAAACAGAATAATAATAATAATTAAATAACTAATAAATTAAATAATAATAATAAATAATAAATAAAATTATCATAAAATGAATCTGCAACTTATAAATTTGTATTGAGTTGTTGATATATATTATGCTTATGTTATCAGTTTTGTATAAAAAAAAATTAAACTATTCCAAGCTATGTCAGGGTAGATTTTTATTACGAATGTAAATGTAATGAAGATAAGATAAATATAATATACATCAGGAGACGTCACTTCTCATAATTTATATTTGTCACATAATATATAATATATATATATATATATATAATATATTAATATATATAATATATATAATAATAATAATTATATATAAATATATATAATAATATATATATTAATATATATATATAATATTAATAATAATTGATTGTCGAAACGGACTCATCAAAAACTGTTACTAGTCAAGTGTTTTTTTTTATTAAATTTTTAATCTTTCTGATGCAATATATTTATCTATTTTTAGAACAAAATATATTTTTAATATTGATTAAATAACTAATTTAAAGGAATTATTAAATAACTTAGGTTAAGATTGATATATAATACTTGCTAATACACAACCGCTAAGTCATCAATAATACAGTTAAGATAAAATAAGAACTTCTTAATATTTATTTCTTAGCGACAAGCAAATATACTCAAGCTGCATTATTTAATTATAATTATAAGTGGTATCATACTTATAATAAATATAGTAGTAGTAGTTCAATTATATGAGAGAGAATGTAGAACAAAATTACCATAATTACTTAAACTTAACATATATAAATCTAATATTTAATAATGATACATTGCTCTTCATAATAATATAATCTTTATATTTTAGAGAGCATTAAAGTGTCCTTAATCTTCATTTAAATTAATTTTATATACTAATAATATTAATTAACTAAAAGTATATAAATTATTTACTTTATTAGCTAACATTCTCACCTCCTACTTTAGCACTACACTCAAGAATATGAGGTAAGAAAATAGTGATAACATAATCATACGAGGAAAAGAGAAAGCACAATTTCGAAAGAACATCAGGAGTAACAAACGAGTATCAGAAAAGAAGACCAATAACACCTATACTATTGCCTCATCCGTCTGTACCATATATTTTAGTATAGAAACATCTCTCACATTAGTAACAGAAACAATCACATCCTAGATCAAATACCCAATGCGGAATACGCAGAAACTGTTGAGAATCTATCACTAAATGTGTAAACATTCGTTCATGATATAGGTGTATTATTTAACAGCTGTACATCCATGTGGCCTACAAACCATTGACATCCTCATACAGCGAGTAAACCAAATTGCCGTCATTGCTCACTCTAGATGCATTGTCACATCCTTATTTCTCTTGCCCTGTAAACTCAACATTTCTCCTTATCAGTACTATTTCGTTCAACTCGATCTCATCACAATATCATTCGGATTCAACCTCAGCACGAGAGTCAGATATATCAAACATCACATACACTATATATAAAACAGAAATCGCAGCTATTAAAAAATCCAAGCTGCTACTATACTGATATCATCAAAAGCCTTTAATCTTTCCTATAACACACATTGACCCCGAAACTCATCTCAACACAAAATCTCACTTCATTTAGATCTACATCACATATTAAGACACATCACTTTATCATTCACATCACCACAAACGCACCAAATCATCTCATCTAATTAACGTATCATTATTCTCATTACTCTTATATGCAATACTTCTCAACCTATATAGCACACCCCTAAGTATTGTCCATCTAATCATACTGAACTACACATATGAAACTTATAGATCTAATACTTCTTATTCTCATGACTTACATATATAGTCCTCACTACAATATTACAATAACACAGGAACCAAGCTACCTCACTCAATATGATAGAACCCTAAAGCACACTCTAAACATAGTCCCTTTGCAATCACCAACAGATTATAATGCACATAGCCTCACATCACTGACCATTTCACAACTATATATCGCTACTTACAATATACTTCTGCATGTGTGTTTTCTCCGCGTTGGTCTCAGATGGATATATTTTATCATATTAATTATGGTTGATTATTATTTATTATTAATCCAACCTAATAACTATTATATTAAATTTTTATATATTATGAAAAAATTAACGAATGATTTATACACTCAGACACTTGTTCTAGCTGCTCACATCTAACATAACTTCACCTGAGAGTGGTCCCACTCACAACCAAACCTTACTCACTCTCATCAGTCACAACTTTACATTTTCATATGGCTCTGCATCAACACATTCCACGCAGTTCTATTTGTCTGTTTTTCTTTATTTTATTTTTATTTTTATTTTTATTTGTTTCATGAAAATACTTGCACACCTTCTTCTCTACATATACTCACTATGAGTCGCTCTCAAACTCACTCACAATAGATCGTACCACCACGTTCTATGAACACCAAACTTCACATCTCTCCCTAATAGTATAGTAGGTAGTGTAGTTTCGCAAACCCGCACAACTACCACTAACTCAGTCTCGAAGCACCATTAACTAAAATAACTAACACCATATTTCTGACATCCAATCTCAACCATCATCAATATCTATATCATAAACCTACAATCCATAGTAACAAATTAGAAATAACCAAAGAACTATACAAACTCTGTTCTTTACTCATTAGTTGACTACTTGCATTTCACAATCACCATACTGAGACTGATATATATATTTATATATATATATCAAACCAAATTATATTATCTACACGACGCTTCTACTATATCAGTCATTAATACATACTTTATTGAATTACCCATCAGAAGCCATACCACTCAACACCTAAATAATATTCACAAACAACCTCCTAATTAACGTTATTATCAGACTTACCCTATTAAACTCTATCAATTAAGCGATCACCTGATTGCATACTAAATCCATTAAAACCTTAAATATCAATTATTATACTTACTTCCCCTCATTTTCTCAATCATTATGATTATATTACAACTGTAAACGATTAATTTATCAATATTCTACAAATATCCCATACATCAATTAATAAGACACACTTCAATAAAACGACAACCATTGAGTTTTGAACACACTAAAATACATACAGAATCATCTATTATTTCAGTATCACTACGACGTACACATGCTAACGAGACCAATGATAAATACCGAAAAACGCAATAAATGGAGTAATTTCCATCATCTATGGTTAAACATCTCTCGCATAAATTAAACCACATTCCCTCTCCACCCCCTATAATTTCCCCCACAGTTCCCGTCTATCGTTCTTCACTCCTTACCCTATACCGAGAGGACACTATTACTAAGAGAGCACTTCTCTTGACAAGTCCATCCAGAGCCTCCTCTGCGCACCTATCAACCCTCCCTCCATATCTAAACGCCTCTCTCCATTCATTTAACACCCTCACTAGAACACAACGTCAAATCCATCAAATACAATACATTCTGTTGAACCAAAGCCTTCGCGTGTCTTCAACTTGATAGATACTCGCACTTTAGTTAACTTATTGAATTCTATATGAATTGTGCCTGCACATGAACCGACTTTTCTGTCACAGCTGTATGTTGCGTCAACCCTACCTATATGCGAGTTACTAACCTTCTGCGATTTCCCTGCGCTCTATCCCTCTCTGCTCAATTAAAACAATTATCCTCAAATCAATCAGCTAAAGAAATGCTCTATTTCACATATGCAAACCATCAAACCGACAACACATACGCCATCCCACCATAATCATATTTAATTCATCATGCATACTGTCGTTAATGTTGTTATTTGGATATATAAGTGCAGCTTCATTCGAATATAAGTAGTGTTTATTTCAATACACCTAGTTTACATATATCACATCCAATAAATAATAACTAAAATCTAGCTTATATTCAAATAGCGTTCTATACAACTTAAAACCATTAATATATTCAAAAAGACAGATTCATTCACACCATTCTAACAGCATTTCTGTAACTCACTATCTTATAACAGACAGCCGTGTCCCTTCCATTGACAGAACTTCACTCATAATCCACTGATGAATTATAGTACTCATGTTTTCATACTCCTCCTCTTATTTTCAAATCTTATTAAATTATTATTAATTATTAATCTCTCTGTATTATTTGCTTTCCTACAGTATTAAAATATTATCACCAATTTAATGTATTATCAAAAATTATAATTATATATTATCTTATTTATAGTATGACTCCTATTATATAATATTACTCATATATGCTATTCATATTTTTATTACTTAATTCACAAAATCATGCACTCCACATTTTAGCTATATATATTTACAATTATTGCGAATGTTTCCACTTTTATTATTATCTTATTTATTATTACACATTTATAAACCATAGCTTATTACATCAACTCATTATACTCAATCAAAAAGCATCCGGATCTCGCTTGGTTAACATTCATATATTTATATATCCTATCATTATTAATGACACTACCCACCAGATAATATATAAGTAGATGATTACAAAATTATCTTTTAAAAATGTATACTTCTTACTATTATATGCTCTCCTATTATTCTCGTCTTACTATGTAATCACCCTAATATAGATTACATCGTACATTACTTTCCGTTTTTATACTATACTGAGACATCGAGCTCTAGAAACATGTATTTCCCTTATCACTTTGTCTACACGTAATCTTTCCACGTCTTGTAATACTTTATACCACCGGGACTTACTTCTCTTTCGATGTCACCTTCCCTCCATTTACATCCAATCCACACCTAATCAAACTTATGTTACATAGAAACAACACTAATGATAACCACGATATAATACCCATTCCTAAACCTCGCTTAACTTAGAGATGTTTGAGACATCAGTGACTAGAATCAGATATTATCTATGTACAAACATCTCCTGTTTCTATCATCCAGTACTACATTATGAGTGTCAATTCAATACTTTTCACTCGAAAATTACCATCTCTACCTTAACACAAACTTCATAGTAAAATACTTATGGATATACTCTGATGGGTTAAAGATAAAGTATTACTTACTACACACATACCTATTCTACTACTTATACACAAAATACATATCCACCTCCTTACAATTTTACTCAATTTTCTCATATTACCGTCACCACCATTATAATCTATATATATATATATATATTACAAAACACCTGTTATTATATATATATATATATTATACTATCACCTATTTTTATGATACAACCTATCCATCAATATTCAATAGTCCCCAAAACTAATAAATTACTGAAGACTTCCAATTGAAATATATATTTATACACTTTACCTCATCACAAAGACATATACGATCGAGAGTGAAATCTGTCTTGAAAAATATCTGCTACTACCTTTACTAACGTTTCCTCACTTGCGCTATTCTGACCCGTAGGCATTACGAACTAATCACGTACAATTCAGCTTTTGAACCCTAGTACTAGTAACTTATTACCATATTAAATTCTAGAACTTCATATAATTATAAGTCTACCCATATTAATTAGCTACTAAATATTAACTAACCAGTTCACTCATCCAATTCTATTCAATACAATATGTCAACACTCCTTCATCCATTCACCTCTCCTCACATACTTATTATCCACAACTCTATTGCATACTTGGATTACACATACAATTCACATCTATCTATATATATTATAAAGACCCCTGAGCTGCAGTCCTAATTATACTACTATCTTTCTTATATCTTTAATCAATGTTCAGTCTACTAGCGATGCAATATCATAACTTTATCCATTTTTTATATATAAATTTATTTACATATATATACCTATCCTACCATACATACTCTTAAACCTGGAATTGGGATCCTTCACTCTTTTACTCATATCAATTCTTTTCCAAAATATTAATTCACATTTTATAATTCGTATTTATCATAATATTATACAATTCGCGCGAGAGAGTAAAGATTAGTAAGGTATTCTCGATTTATACTGGCGATCCAACTACACTTATCTTCCTAGAAAACTCATAGCATATACAATAATCCATAAAGGCAACAGACAATATTAGAAATATATGGTTCTAGATATAGTATAAGCCCTACAATACCCAACTACCATATAACCGAGACCCTTAGTACGTAACTCTACGAGACAGCATAGGAACATACGATGAGTACTTGAGTGAAATTATCATTTCTCCTCCGCACGACAGTAGGAATATATATATAATATAATATTAATATATATACTAATATAATAAATTATAATTAATATATACTATAATATTATATATAACTATATCATATATATATATACTTAATACATATATATTTAGATATATATAAATATATTATATATATAACTATATACTGTATATTATATTTATTATACTTATATATAAAAATGGAGAATTATATAAATATAGAATTACAATTTAAATTTACTTTTTTTCAGTAATTTACACACGCAGTCCAATTACTCTATAGCTTCTCTATTATCTGCTCGAACATTCACCTTCTGAGCGCCTGCGAGAGAGAAAAGTTACAATCTTTGATCGGCACCTTAAAAGTAATTTAAAATTGGCTCGTGTCCCTGTCTTAGATATATATTATATCATAGTCAAATAAAACAAGTAAATTTGATTCTTATAAATATGTCTGATTAAGCTTCCAGAAACACAATGCTATATAAAATTAATAATGTAACTAAATAAAATATTATATAATAATTATGCAACACATTATGTGTGATTCAAATAGAATTTAGTACGACTAACATATAACCCTATTAACTTTAGTACCACTTATATATCCTCTAACTGGATAAAAACTGGAAAATGGTTTTCTTTAGATATTCAACTAGAACTTACATGTTACATTTATATATAAATATATACATCTCTACTATGTTTACTACTCTTATCTACTCTCCCTCTCTTAATATATACTAGTCAATTGATGATTTATACGGGATCGTGCCTTTTTTTATTTAGATGATTAAATTATAAAGTCTAGCATCGTTATACTAGTCTTGGACCACCCAATATACGCAAATCACTAGTTTATCACACTTTCTTGAATATGTGTTCCCAACTATTTATTATATATAAGGATATATATAATGAGTATGTAACCGGAATATACTCGGTATATATAAATATTAATTAATAATTATATAAAAATATCATAAAATATAATATATATAATAGATAAATATTAATATATATAATATAATATATATATATATTAATATAATATATTAATAATATATATAATGTACTATATTATATATTTATATAATTTATTTATACTTTGTCTCTTTCCACTTCTACCTTTCCTTACTGCAAGAAAGATGTTTGATTAACCTGTTTTGAAAAAGGAGAACTCTTCTCAATTTTCCATCTGTTACTTATCGCTTTAATCTTAGTTCTTAAAGTAAAAGATTTCAAAATCTTATTCCAATCTAATCTCGTAACTCTGTATGGTTTCCGTTAAGAACTCAACTAACAAAGTAATATGATAAATCTAACCAGTTCCTAGTAATCTTCATTCTCTTTTTTTAAGTCATTTTCCTCTTCTGTAGAATAAAATAAAATACAGAATCTATTATTCTTCTTTCTGCTATTTTATTTCTAATTACCTTTCGCTCTGTAGCATTTGTTGAAGTATGCAAACGTTCATTCTTAGAATGTATAAATTATACTGTACCTCACCTGTCTGTTCTATTGAATCTGTTCTATTGCCTAATCTTCTTATATCTTTCTATCTTTTACTTATTATTTATTCAAACTTTTTTTATTCTTGGAAAACTTCCAACGCAACAGGGAATAATTGATGTTTGGAGCATGGATTGGGAATAACACATGTCAGACTTTTTTTAGTGTTTCTAATTGCACGGAGAAAACATTGTTATTTTCAATGTTTCAAATATTCCGTTCTTTTTTATATATCTACAAGACGTTATCTTCTACACAACTGTAACATCTTCAAAGCACATGCTCAAACCTTAATTTGCTATTAATATATTTGCTATTTTCTTTTCTAGTGATTCTACTTGGAAAGATCAAGTTGTCTTTCTCCATTGATAAGCTTCTTAATAGGTCAGGTGAAAAAAAAGGCCTCTTCAAATCTTTATCACAGTGCCCGAGTTCCTTATTCGGACATTATAGTTACAACATCTACGGTATTAGATATTTTGTTCTTAAGCTATCTGTAGCGATATGCATCTTTCTAAATAAATTCAATACATTGCTACAGCAGAATCTACTAATGAGATGAAATTTAAAACTCACATACTAAGAATCGAGCTCTTGTGGATTTCATTTTACTTATATCTGTTACTGCGATAGTACTCTTGATATGAATTAATTACTTTCATGAGATTACACTATCTGCATGTGTAAACTGTATTCAATCTACTATTACGCACTAATATATTTAATGTCTGACCCTCACTTGAATACTAATAAAAGAGGTTTTTGAGATGCTGAGTTAGCAGCTGTACTTGAAGTTGGCTTATATTTATAATGGAATTGCTATCTCGAAATTTGTTACAGGTCTTCTACTCGGCTTTAGCTTTATCTGCCTTTTCTCCTCACTCCTCGAATGTGCTTTCATATTGTATACTCCTTTCCATATTGTAATATACGCGACAAAGCACTCGATGTTAATCCAGTGACTGAAAGTTTGTATCATCCGAAATGCTCTGATGCTTCCATAACCTTATCAGTAATTATTTACTGCTCTAGCTTTGGTAAACTTACTTTCCACATTTTCCCTAAATTATTCGAGCTTTCTGCTATATTAGGGACAAGTTACAGTAGTTCTATAATTTGTTGCTTCTTATTTTTTTGGACTTTAGCTTTATGTAAGATTGAATGAGGAATATTTTTTCGTATTATGTCTTTTGAGCAATCTTCCACGTCATCAGGAACTTGGACTGTTGTCATTGGTGCTCGATTGCTAATCATACTGTTAATATAATAAGGTTAACGTTACGTAATGCATACAAAATTTATGTTGGTTTACAGTTATTCCTAGCAATAGTTTGTTATTTGACTATTGATTTTATGTATGCAATCAGAATAATATAAGGGATGAGCTCAACCATTAGATGCCAAACACCTCAAGCAATGGTTGGGGAGAAACCAGATGTTAATTCGGCCGAACAAACCCGAGTACACATCATGGCGGTGCTTTCTATTTAGTGAGTTCTTCTCTATTTTGTCACATATATTAACTATCGTGTGAAGTAATTTGATTCAATTGGGTTATTACGGTTAGTGGGACAAATACTTTTTATTTGTTGTTTATTCCATTTTATTTCCTCTGCATTTAGGCAGAGAGACATAATTCTAGGTTACTTTGTGATTGGGGGCTTACTTTGTACACCATCTGTTATCTGGACGATCGATCTATTACTCGATCTTGGTATCTATTTAATTGCGCATTAAGGAGGTTAGGTAACCGATAATCTGAGGGTATTCAATAAAACATTATAATTTATTCTAGGGGTATTATAGTCACAATAGTCTGTATAGAGGCGACAGAGTTGGGTCCGCATACCTATGATAATCATACTATAACTATTATATATATATATATTATAATATATATTAGATAAATATATTTTATACTATATATTGATATTATATCATAATATATCTACTCGATGAACTTATAACTAATCTATTAATATATTATTATATACTACTTTATCATATTCACAATCGTTCTATATTTATACTGTACTAATACTAATTAGTATGATATATATATATATATAGTATATGTTATATGAAAAGCGTAATATAAACTATACTATATCGTATATATGCATATATATAGTATAGTAACTCAATGTTATCATACTACTCATTACTACTAGTGAGTCATTATAAATATATTTATATATACTTATAATATAATACTATAAATATTATATATGTTCTTATGTACACTATATGAGGTTCTGATATATTTTACTCTTACTAATATAATACTATCGTTTATTACTACTACATTGCCTCATATTATTATTTTGATATTAATATTTATATATATATCCTTCTACTATCATTTCCTACTTTCTTCTATACTACTATATATATAGTATATAATATACTATATAGTATATAGTATATATATATATACTGACATATATATTTATATATACTACGTATTTACTCTCGTCCTATTATCTACCTTTTGAGTACTACTATTACCGTTTCTTATTTTATTCTCTCGATATAGTTACCTTGTCACTAATTAGTAGTGTATATGACCTATTCGTCTTTGGGCCTTAGTGACAGTCTGTTCTATTAGCTATATACTATTATTCTTCTTTCCTTTACTATGTACTCCTAATGTGACCTTGTATATATTTCTTTATACTTACCCTACTAATACCTATATAGACTCACCTTTATTACTATATATGACGCAGTTCATTATATATATATTATACTCATATTAGCTAATATCATACTCGAAATTATTGATTCCTTTACGCCTGCTTATATGATAGTATGAGTTTGTTCATGATAATTTATAGTAGAGGTTATTTAATTCTTTATATTCTAATCTACGTTTTACGTATTTGTATACCCTATTCTTCTATACCGTTCTATTCTTCATTATTCATATACTATGCTATTTTATGTCATATTTTACTATCTGTGACGTTATATCTATATTCACGTATATCATCATTTTCCATATATATATTATTTTGGTATACGGGTTAGTTGTATATATATAGCTTCCCGGCATATTCTTCACTCTATTTATATCATTTTATTATATATTATATAATATATATACATCTTATTACTATTATTTCACTATAATATTGCTATGATTACTATATATTTAGTCTCCCCTTATATCAGCTCATATAATTATTTGAGTATAGTTACTTATTTTATCTCTTTACTTATTAGTAATATATATACGTGCTATTTTACTATATATATATGATTATGCTACTATATATATAACTATATATATTTATTTGGTTTGTTAATAATGGGAGGAAAGTGATATGAACTATAGTACTACTATACTATTATATCATACTATATCATCATATGATGTGAGGCCTTAATATATATATAGTGCTATATGTACTCTATATATATATATAATATTATACTTACATATCACTATTTATTATTTATTTATAACTTGATTATATCGTATGCTACTTTACCTATTATATATATTACTTATATATATAGCTGTTCCCTTATATTACTATTTACCTATATCAACGTTAACAGCTCAGTATGAGGCAGGTATATCATCTCGGTTATTGAGTGAGTAGTGATTCCCGTAGTATATATAATATATATATATACCTATATATATATATATAATATATATAGTATAATTCCTTCTAGTAACTACATCATTTTAGTTACCTCACTATTATCTATGCGGATAGTTGCGTACTTACTTGACTTTTACACTATATATATATATAATATATAATACATATAACTACGCTCATAATATTGCTATATGTAGTGAGCAAGCTACTTTAGTTTATAGGGTGACTCTATTAGTATCTTTATATATATAATATACTTGTATTTTTCACTACACTAGCTCTACGGCATATCAGATGATAACGTCACTGATACACCTGCGTTCAGCATATAATGAATACTACTTATATACTACTTGTCTATGGTATCAACCTATATATAATTTATATTAATTTAGTTACACATATTCATATATAATATTTATATATATATATTTAGTGTATACCTAACAAAACTTATCTAGAGAATAAAGTGTCCATATACGTGTATATATATATATTATATATAATAACTACTCACTTATATCTTATTATACTCACTATCTTTAGTAATAATATGGTCACTATTATTTATAATATATACTATTATATATATATATATATATATATATAATTAAACTTTTTTTAACACTATTTATTGTTTTTTAATTTAATATTTTTTTTCCAAATTGATGAACTCCTTTCCATATTACATTACTTTACATTACTTTATAATTTTTGTATAGCCAAGATAGGTATATTAAATCAGTCTTAATAGCGAATATTATGCTTCTAGCTTTGTATTTTTTTTTTTTAACAAATCCTTAATTTTTATCAGAAGTATTCTACGCAACTTAGACAGATTATGAATTCCCCAAGTTCGTTTAGATCATTGTGCTGTTCTCAAACTGATGGACTTGTCCTCGGTGCCCTACGTTGGCGCAAGTAGCCTCGTCCTCACACTCCCCTGATTGGCGACCCTCGGCCCTTTAAGTTATGGCTCACATCTCTTTAGTAATTAACTACTTTCCAAACACATATTTTTTATTTTAGTTTATTGTTAGATCATATTTCAAACATATTCTGAAATATTTCTTTTTATCTCATACTATTCAAAAGCATTCTTCAAAGTAACCATCCACAAGAACGGGAAATGCACAATAGGCTTCTTATATGTAACAATTATAAATTATAAAAATCTATAATCAGTTTTTGCAAACTTAATTTTTCAAATATAAAATACTTGAGCACTTAACATAATAAAAAAACAAATTTGTGATTAAGTTAAGTGTCTCTTTTCTGCAAATTAACCACTTTCTTATTCTATCTGTATTTGGTATTCATCATAATTCTCACTTTCCCTGTAAGCTTCCATTCCTTCTTACTCACTGCTTTAACTCTAGGTCTCTCGAACAGTTTTAAAAATGGTTCTCCTCTATCTTCATCAAACTTTTTCCTCTTAATCCTTTCTCTCCCTCTTTATATATCTTGATTCTTCAATGCTGTTATTGATTGACATAGCATTAACTCTCTGTGACTTGCGCTTATTTTCCTAAGATAACTAAATAACTTGGCCATTTTGTACATATAGTGATTTTCACATTCCAATCAGTCAAGTCCAAGACTGGGGTTAGGTGCGTGGCATGCATCGGAAAAAAAAGGCAGTAGAAGAATATGTCATATAAGTGAGAGGGAGTCCAGCTTACCGCCTACTTCCCTCTTCTGTACCACATCTTATTAGTTTGAGCATCGTCACAGACAGAAAATTCACAGCTAATAGAGCTTCATGGGACCCCTTTCTCTCCTTCCATCCGCTTCGCACGGACCGCTCTCAATATGAGTAATCTCGTCAAAAATGTAATGGAGTTTTTAATTCCCTTGGCCCAACGGTGGCACCACACCTATGCCCCATAAAAAAACAACCTTCTTCTCCACTTCTTCGCCATTTCACTCTATTAATTCACCCTTTAGTATCTCGCACCTCTCGTTCAAACTCTCCATCATCTCTATAAATTCTATTCAGAACATTCGTTCACTCTCTAGAACTACAAACTCCACTATTCTCTTTCTTGGCTTCTCCTCCAGCACTTCGGTTCGGTTCCCTCAACACCTTCAGTCTCACTATAACCTCCTAATTCATTCAATCGCTTATTACCCAAATGATTTACAAATTCCATCTTTACCTTCCTTATCCACAATAACTGCACCTAGCCCATTACTCACACTACTTTTCATTTATTCTCATCATATATTCCCCTACCTTCTTTACACTTCACCACACACAGACATTCTCCTCTCACTCAAATTTTTTTCCATTTTCATTTTCTCAATATCTTCGGCTTATCCCTTAGCACGCTCCTAAGGTTGTCCATTCTGAACGCATTGAACTTTTTAGATCATAACTACTTTCTGGTATCTCTTCCAGACCCATATGTCTCACTACTATACAATATTACCAGGTAACACATTATACCCTCATGCAATCAAAGACTTAGTCCCTGTAACATTTTCACAACGAATTTTAATTGGCCATCAGCAACCCTCCTCTTTGCCATAATCTTACACCAATCTTTCACCAACTACCATATCTAGCACTCACATCGTTCTCCTACTCTTCTCCATACAACACTAACTCTACCACTCAATCATCTTCTTACACTACTTAAGCACAATCATTGTTCCTAGACTGACCTATTCCCATTCACCAACTCTACACATACTAATATCTCAACCACTTGATCGACCATGTCTTTAACACTTCACAACGCATAACCTTTACTCTCTCCCTATTCTCTTATTCTACGTTTAGCTTGTCTCAAACCCTTCTTCTCCTTTTTACACACCATGTATCTCAATCTCTCTACAATTCCCTCTCTACAACTTCTTTCCTCTTTAAACTCTATTCAGATTCGCCTATACTTTCAACACATTCTCATTCTCTAGACAATCTAAATAATCACCGTTGTATTGGCTACTCCTAGCACATTCACTTCCTACACCTCTCACTCTTCCATACTCTCTCTCCCTTCCCATTATTTCTAACTTACTACCTTATAATTTCTTCTGCCATCCATCCCGCTAGCTGCCAGTAATCCTTCTCTCCTCATAAACCATGATCTGTGAAAATCAATTCTAATTGAATTAACTCAAAGGACTAACCTACCCTGTCCTCACTCCATCTCAATACAATCCTAAACCATTATCACCACTGCACCATTTACTTCTTCATACTTCCTTCATTAATTTTCGTCATAACTAAACTATCCTCACTAACATACTTTTAATGCAATTACCATTTAAGCCTACCTATGATGATGATTCACGAGATTACAGCTTGGGATTAGCAGGAACTCAATAATGGGTAACAGGAAAGGGCATGGTTTAGTACTTTTTCGGATACTGTTTTGCATTATGCTTTACTAAGATTATAGTGTTGGTAGAAGCAAGTACTCTGGATTAAACTATATCAATAACCTAGTGATCATTATAATAGCCCTTCCTCTCTGGACCTAAAGAATGGTCATTTGACTCGGTTCATAACCCATCCTTCTCCTCCCTTCCTTAAATTACCCATGACTTTTGGTAGAGATATGATTTGCGGTTTCTTACAGGGAATAGTAGTACGGAATTTCGGAGCTAAACTAACTTCTCCGAGGTACGCACGCAAATTAAAAATGCCTTGTATACGCGTCTCTTGTAGAGCATGTAACCAGTGAGTAAGACCAAACCTTAAATGCAAAATTGGTTTAGACGGTGGGACGGGAGTCTAGTGAATTCTCAGAGGTCATGCTATTGTCACTGATTAATTCCCTTTAGCTTTAGCTTTACTTAGACTAACTTCGCATTTATTTGACTCTAACTAAGGTTAATATATGATGAAACTATTTCCTGCTAATCACCTGTGATCGGCCTGACTTTAAATTGAGACGTGTGTTGTGGCGTTTATGAATTTTGTGCTAAATGTTTGTGTAGTTGTGGTGCGGATAGGGTAGTAATTATTCTGAATGAGACTATTATTTGGACAACTTCTTATGTCACGAAATAAAATATCTTTAAGCTGAGATCCTTCTATTGGCTGCTTTCAGCATCTTAGAATGTTAATATCTAAGATAAAATGATCAAGTTGTGATAATGAGCTTAGTAGAAGTAGGCACGTAGCGATGATTAGGGAGTAAGTTGGAGAAATACGTTTCATATCGAGTTTTGCATTTACTGCAATAAAGATTGTTCAAGATCTCGATTTATCTGTTTATTTATTTACCTTACGGTGGCGTGTTTCACTAGGCAAAGGGAGGACTGTGTATGGGATGTGTAGAGGCTAAGTAATCGGAAAACACTAATCGTTGAAGATACTTGAGAGCGTTCTTATATCCAGGTTATGAAGCCTCGCGATCAGGTTGTGATGTAGTGATAACGACATAGATCAAGTATTAGTTTACTTTTTTGTCACATCACTGGTTACCCACACGACTGTGACATCACACTCGCATGAAGCTAATCATTGGAAGCATTTAACAACAAGACGATGTGGGCCAAAAAAGGTTGGCAAGCTGCTGAATTATGAAGGCTGTGGTGACAGTCGATAGTTTGGAAAGACGAGGATAGATAGAGATAGAGTGAGAACGAATGGGTTATTTTACGTTTGCTGTTGGTGTGGTTTTGCGCCTTGGTCTGATAATCAGGTATATGATTCGCGGCGAGCACTGAGACTGGGGGTGAGGATTCGATCATTATTTTATGAATGGCTTGGAGAACGATGAAGAGTAGGATTATTCAGGTGGTTGGTGTCCGATGCATGTCGGAGGGATTCGTACATGGCTGTAGTGGTAAAAGATGGAAAAGATTTTAATGGATGAAGACTGACCATTAAAGACATGGACTGCCACCCCCAGATGTTGCCCATGATGATATTTAGGAAGTAATTTGGTTAACTTTCTAGGAATAGGACTCGTGGAATCGGTATTGTGTGTCTCCGCTAGTTAAGGTTGGAATCCGTAGGCAATCAGCATCAGATGAGGCTGGATAGTAAGTGGAGTAAGGTAGTTTTACTATATATAGTAATATATATTTTATCCATATCACCTAGTTATATTATAGGGTGTTATCTATTGTTTTTATATTATTTCATATTATTATTTTATTATATACTATAGGTTTACACATTTATATATTCCGTGATTATATATATTTAGATATATTTATTAATTAAGGTCATTTCCTAAGTTTTTTATACTTAATTATTATTATTTAGTATACTGCTTTGATTAACTATCTTACTTTTACTAAACCGTTTCCCCTCTAGTATATATCACTATATAGAGTACTTAGTATTAATTATTCGGGGCAAATTCTGACACTGATATTGTCTCTCTTCGAGGATAGGGTGAGTAGGAGCTTCAGATTGATAGTGGGTTGGGTGAGGACAGGATGAATAGGCTTCTGTTAATTAGGAAATGATCCATACAAAAAGGGATGGGTATAACATGGGTGGGATATTTGGAGGTTGTGGAGAGAAAATAAGAATTAGTAAGGAAGGTGATTTGATTTATCATGTGAAGATTAGAGGTAAAATGATGTGTAACTAAATACTTATCTTTTAATTAATAAATTCTATATATATTATATAATATAATATATATATAATATTATCTTAATATAATATATATTATTTATAATAATTATATATTATTGTAAATTATTTATAGTTAATTATATTATATATATATATTATAAATATATTATATATATATTATATATATATATATATATATATATATATTATTAATATATATTTATATAATATATATATAAGAATAGGGATGGTGCTTTTTGTAACTGAAATGGATGTGGAAGAGGTGGAGTGTGGAAAGAACACTATCGAAAATTTTGCATCATAAATAATTTAACAGTCAACGATATTTTCGAAAGGTGATAGATTGATAATTGTGTGATGGGATTTTTAAAGATGTATTTTGGTTGCGTATAGATGGAATAGCGTTAATTTTGGGGATGAGGTTATTAGTACACGAGAGACAGGTTAATTTGGGTAGTTATGTGGCAAAACTTTTTAAATTTATTTCCAAGAATGGTTAAACTCTTGCTGGTCATATATTTAAGGATTGAAATGTCGGACTTTGGTGAAATGAATACAAGATCGGAGGCGAGATGGTGATGATTGGGGAATTGGTAGTTGTGTAATAAAGCGTTAATAGAGGGTAATAGTTCCAAGGGATTGGCAAAGAAGCACTTGTGGTAATGTATCAGCCTTATATCAATGGTAACGATTGGAGTAATAAAGGTGGATATTCATTGTAGAAAAGATAATGGAGTACTGGAATAAGTTTATTGCATGATTGTAGGAGGAAGGTATACATAATCATAGGTATAACCACTTGGTCGAAAGAGTGCGCCTCGTGTATTTGTTGACTGAAATGGAACTTTGAATATGATGAAGAAACAAGTGCGTTTAGAGGAAGTGGCTAGATTGCATGTGTGGCATCAAATCTTTTTATCATTGAATTTACAAAATGCATTTCGCAGCACCACATTGAAGAGAAGAAAGAAGGAATAAATTGTAATAGGTGTTTATGGAAATTTTTGTCATACAGGATCGTTTATGATAAGTTATGTTTATAGGAATTGAAACTGTTATGGCAGGTGTTAGATTAGGATATATGGTGTTGTGGTAAGCTTCTGAATGGAAATCGAAAGTGTAAATGACGATAGTGAAGCGTGTGTAAGAATAAATGGTGTATATGGTAGAATGTTTTAGTGGATTAATAGCTGGTAGTGACGTTATTCAGGGTTTGTGTTATGTCTCCTTGCTCTATTCCAATTTTGTATATGTTTGCTGTTGAGGGTTATGAATTAAGGTAAATTTGCGATGCATGGGGTGGCAGGAAATGGTGATTAGAATGATGGAGAATGGAGATAGTGGAGGGTGCCCTACTTTATTATATCTTACTCGGGCGATGATGTTTTGGTTTGTCTTGTGTTTACAAGTTTTAGTCTCTGAGAGGATTTAGGTTAGAAGAGATTTTGAAGGGTGTGTAAACAGTGAGGTGGTTTGAAGTAATAACTGTTTGGATAAGTAACGTTAAGTGGATACTCGGTTGTGAGTGCAGGACAATGTCTCTTCTTCCATTGTGTAATTATGTGTGGAGAGTGGTGTGATGGCAGCATGGAACATGAGTGTCTCGAGATTTAAAAATTAGTTTTTATAGTGGGTATGTGTTTATCGGATGTGAGTTAATCGGAATTGGACTGATGGGGCAGAGTGTAGTATTAAATAAAGTTTGAATAATTTCGCGATGAGATGGTGGCTGGTGCAATTTAAATCGTTGGTGAATATAAGGACTAAGCTTGAGTGAGCTAGGGTCTTACATGAGGGTATTGTTGTTACCTGTGTTATTGTATAGTAGTGAGACTATGGTCTGGAATAAGAAGTATAGATCTATAAGTTCAATGTGTTCATATGGACAATCTTAGGGCTATCGCTAGGGCCTGTAAGAGAATTTGAGGGTGTGAAAATGAGTGGCATAAATATATATTTATTAGATTTGTGGGTTGTGGTGCTGTGTATCACACGAGGGTAAATGATATGATCTTACAAATCGAACTAAAATATAAGTTATTGACATAAATGAGATATAGATAAAGTAATTGAGTTGATATATAGGTCTGTGTAGATGGTGTAAGACGGAGCGACGTGAATGTTGGAAAAACCAACTCGAGCTGTGAGATCTCGGATAAAGTGGATTAAAGTCAGTGAAACGATTGATTTGAAAGAGAGAAACTGTGTTGAGTAATTGGTAGTCAGGCCTAGAATAGAAAGGTGTTGCAGTATAATCAGTGATCAGTAGGAATGGAGCGGGGGGATTAGATAGAAGGAGAGGTAATAGGTCTCGGTGTGGCCGCACCTGTGGCAAGGTGATTGAAAACCATTACTTATGTCGAAAGCACTATATACCATAAGTAGAGGTGTTTCATATAACTCTAGTCCTCAGTGAGCTTTAGGAGTTGCATTTTCTGACTGCGATCCAGTTCTCACTAATTAATGGTAACTGAGAGGAGGAGTAAGTAGAGCTGGGGTCTTTTCTATTTGTCACGTACTTTATGTCTATGTTTCTTACACTACTATTAATTGCTTTCTTTTTCCGATGCTCAGCACGGCACCTTACTTTTCCATTCTTGGGAAATATATAAGGAAATGATTAAAGAAGAACCATGAATTATGTATATAATATAAATTTAGATAAAATGGTATAGTCAATAAAAATTCATAATATCATGATATAAGATATATATAATAGTATATTCACCTAATAAAATATAATACAGGATATTTATATATGTGACGATACTATTAATTTACTTAGGTAAGTTGAGAATTATTTTGTATATGTATATATATATTTATATAAATATTCCGTGATAATATATATATACTCACTCAAGCTGCTGATAGTAATATGTATATATATTAATACGTGTGAATTACTATATATTCCTAGACCTATTAGGAGAATTTCCAAGAACAGATTAGAAGTAGAAAAGGCTAACGATGTGTATATAGAGTGTGAAATGGTTAAATACTGGATTTTTTAATCGAGTGAGTTTAGTAACGTTAAAATAAATTTTATTGTACAATTTTTATTAAAATCTTCCCCGCTTTGGGTCCAATGCCTGAGTCGTTATATTCCTGCCAATTTGAGACTCCAGAAAAGCTGGGCAATAATATAATAAGCTGAGTTAGACAGATACACTCGCTTAAATAGAAAGTGGATGTTTAATTACTTAATATACCTTAAAATACAATTTGTTATCTCATATTATTGACGAGAGTTAGTTAATATATTGTCTATATTAAAATTTAATGATAATAAAAATTTTTTCTTATTTCGTTTTACTAGTTTATTAATTATTGATTAACAATACATTGAGTGTAGAGGAATCAATAAAGTATAGATATTGATCGCTGACAAGTTAACATATTAAATAGAGTTGCACTTTCAATTAGCATTTATATAATGGATTAATTTCACTAACATTTGGAGGCATTTCACAACAGTTAAACTTATTCTGAAGATTTCCTTATTTAGAATGTAGCTCTTATCCATATGTTGGTTAAACCTACATCTCGAAGCGCAATCCATATTGACAGGAGAAATCTATAGAAAGCTCAATAATATTTCTATCAAGTTACCTCCAAAGAAATTATGAGGGGACCTATATGATTCAACTTTACTAACTATTATCGCAAGTGTGGAAATTCTAGCAATTAAAAATATGATATATAATCCTACACCTAATTACAGAGTCAAATTAAACACTAAACATTGTTTGAGTCTTTAGCAAATCATAACTGACAATTCGAGTGCAAGCCAATACTTTTGCCAGCACATTAAAAATAATTTGTTATGGGTCTTAACTCTATACTTAAAATCTTTACACCGGCGATGCACCGATTCAATTTCTGCCAATTATAAGTTCAATTGGTGGCAAAAGTAAGTTCATATAAAAATACTAAAATCTATAAAAAATAAATTAAAAATAAAATTGAAATCTATAAATTAAAGTACTGAAAGAAGCTATGTGTTTGTAACCTCATCGACCATCTATTAGAAAATATTGCCAACCAGTAGTAATTTTAATAATTGGTGTTTTTGGGGTTATAATTTTTACAAAGGTTTTTAACTAATAAATAATCTAAGTTCACAAAATTTCTATTTCTTTTTCCTATTATATATATATATATATATAATAATATAATATAAAATATTTAATATTTATTTATATTTTAAAACTCTGATTGTAATTCGTATATAAAAAGATTTTACATATATTATTAATATTATACTATAAATATATATAATATATATATATATTATATTATAACTTATATATACTATTAATATATATATATTATATATTTATATAAACTAATAACTTACTTATTACTTATATACTATATATATAATAATAAATGTCTATACAGCTTTAGTAAATAAGAATTAATCGCACAGTTGGCTTTTCAACCGTTTTGCAGTTTAATTTTCAATATATAATATTTATATTATAAATTATATCTAATATATACTATATATTTATTAATTAATGTTAATATAATACCTATATTTAATATATACTATATTATATATTATTATATATAATTATAACCTATTATATTTAATCCTAGTACGTATCCATAGGAGTCATAGTTTCTGAGACGTGATATGTGTAAGGTGTAATTGACTACTTCGTGACTACCTTCCATATAGCTATTAGGTTGCAGTACTTATATAATATATTAAATTATACTTATAATATTAATTATTAATTATGGTATAATTATATATATTTTTATCAGGTATTTATGATTAACTTTCCTCCTAGTCTTTTTTTACGGTTCAATTTGAATTTTTACGAAACCTTTTTCTAATGATATATAATAATATATATACTAATAAATATTAATATTATTATATATTCAATAATATATTATATTATATATATATTTCAAATCATATATTAATATATATTATAATTATAATCTTATTAATTATTTACTTATATATATTTATATTAATATTATTATATATTATATTAATATAATATTATTAACTATAATATAATTATTATTAAATATATATATTATATATTAATATACAATATATATAGTATATTTACTTATATGTTATATATATTAATCTGAGTATAAATCAAAACTTTTATACCAATTAATATAACACAATAACATTACACATAAAATAGTGCCTATGAAGATAAATTTGATGCCCAAATAACAATACCTTATGAATATTAATTTTTAAGGTTGTTAATATTAAATTGTTCTTAGATGTCCTTATATTGTGGTTAAATGTACTTCATATTGCAATTAAAAGGTGGTTCGTATTGCGTTTCAAGTGTTACAATATGTCGATCTTATTGTGGTAAAAATAAGTTTTGTCAATGGATAATTATATCTATATATATATATTTTATTATACTATAATATATATACTATTATATATATATATATTATAATTATAATTATACTACTCAATGAGCATAATTTATATTATATCAATGAAGAGTGTGTTTTGGTTTGTTATATGTGAGATTATAAATTATGGTAACTATATACTATATTATCCTTAATAAATATATATATATATAAATAATTATAACTATTTTATAGTAAATATTGATAATATTCTATATAATAAATAATTTATAGTGCTATTTACTATTCATATGTTCATATATATTCTCCTATAATTTCATAGTATATATGTAATTAATAATATTATAACTATTTATTATCTAGGAATAAAAGTTAGAATACTTAATATATAAATATTAAAATTATACTACGGATCCCTAATAGATAACATTACACATTAAATTAATCCAATTTTTAATAAAATATAAAATTCAATATTTTGATAGTTAAATTAATTAAGTTAATTAAGTTAATTCATTTTATATGCATAATCAAGTATTCATTCATATATAATAATGAGGAATAATGATATGGGATATCAGGTTTTATTTTTTGGTCAATTGATTTAATTATCAATTATATAAGCTAAATTGTGTCTCTGAGAATGGATGTTACGCCCAAAAAATTTTTTTGTCATGACAAAATGAAAAAAAAAATATAATATTTAAAGATAAGCTAGAATCAATTTATAAAGACATATTTATATTAGAATAATGAATATATAGTATAACAACATAACAAGTATATGTATTATTATGATAAAATAATTAATGACTCATCCTATTTATATCCATAATTAGAATAAATTAAATTAAAATAGGGTATAATATAAGCTTATTGCATTGCGACACTTTGTATATGTTATCTGACTGCAATAGACAATTCTCTAATGTACAAGCTTTCCTCTGCTCAATATAGTAACGATAAGAATTGGATAATTTATGATGAATCTTATTCTCAATTTCTCCCTTCCTCTAGTAGGATGTATACTAACTTAATTGCTTCTACTGTAAGATCTTCACATATAAGGATTGAGTTATACTCTGCTGATGTGTATATATTCTCTCTATGTCTATTTAATATTGGTGTGATATTCTTGAATTATTATATAGTAAGTTAATTATGAAAACCTTCTCTATGTTTAAGTTATGAAAAAGTTCTTTTCGTACTGTGTTCATTTATATAATTGCTAATATTATCAATTTACTTTATATATTATCTATTATGCTCCAATTATATTCATTATATTATCAATAATTATAATCTATTAATTATTATGTAGTCTAATAGATTAATTAATTATTTTAATTAACTTATATAATAAGTGATATTTTTTATTAATATTGTAAGTTATATATGGGTTATTTTATGAATAGGTAAGATAAAACAATTATCTTGTCTGTGCATTCGTTCCTAGCTCTCTTCTTTTCCGTTTCCGCCCGAGAAGTAGAAGATGAAGAAGAAAAAGAAGAAGAAGAAGGAGAAAAAAGGAAAGAAGAAGACTGAGCGTCGACAACGAGAAGTCGATTGTGAATCCCTTCTTCTGCTCTCGTTGTTTTTGTGGTCTTCAAATGATAACGTCCATCCGGTAGTCTAACAAACTGCTCTTACTAAAAAGCGGGCGAAGCTCATTTTTCATTTTTTGCCTTTCTTCATGTCTTATTTCTTTCAAGAGTTTCTTGAGGGGGATTTTTTTTGGCCTATCAAAAACATCATGGCCAGATGCACTGCAAGAAGAATAATTGAAACTACCGAGTAAAAACCTCCAAATTATAAATATATTATGTAGAAAGAATGCAAAGGCTTGTCTTTATTATATATATATATATATATATATATATATATATATATATATATATATATATATATAGTTATATATATATATATATATATATATATATATATATATATATATATATATATATATATATATATCTGAGGCTACTCATATACTCGTGCTGCTCATGCTTGGCACGAGTTATCATTACAGAAACGATCGATCTTCTACAAATTTCGTAATTACGATAAAATTCTCTTATTTTTTTTTTTTTGAAAATTGGTCATATGAAAGAATATATTACATGATACATATAAAAGATTGTGTAAAAGTTAAACAAAAAGTGAAAGAAATCATCGCCATTGAATAATGTTATTTTTCAATCAATAATAAAAAGGTGCCTGCTCGTGCTTCTCCGAAAAAGCGGAGAGAAAATTTTAAGAAAGTATACACTATACACATTCGTGAATTCAATTTTTTTAAAAGTTTTTTTTTCCTACGAATATAATAAAATCGTTTTATTTAAAAAAAAATTAAATAAACATTTATTTGTTCTCAAAGCACATTTCAAATGCCAAAAAATTTATATTTAAATTTAAATACCTGAATTTAGCCTATAGAATTGTTTATATTTTTGCCTTTAGCATCTTTGCTACATTTTAATTTTTCCAGAGGCATGAGAGTTTGCCATTTCCTAAATGTAAATTTTAATTTAGAATTTATATTTACAATTTATATTGACAATTTATATATTTACAATTTGTTATTCGGTGTGAAAATTTATATTGTGATTTATAATGTGGTTCAAAATCAACAACTAAAAGAATTTGCTGTAAGACAAGTAAGTTATCAATATTTAGTTCATTGTAATCTCTCTCTCTCTCTCTCTTCTTCCTCTCTATATATATATATATATATATATATATATATATATATATATATATATATATATATATATATATACACATAAATATACTATATATATATATATATATTTATATATTATTATTATTATTACATATATTACAGAGAGAGAGAGAGAGAGAGAGAGAGAGCCCGATAGTAAAAAAGATATATATACCGTATATACATATATATATATATATATGAGCAGTTATATATATATATAGTTATAGTTATTATTAAGGTTATTATTATATATATAATATATATATGATATATATATATATATATATATATATATATATATATAACTTCTCCTTTTTGAAAGACTAAAGTCCTGCTACAGCATCGGAGTTGAATTAAAAAACAAACATTTTCAAATCAAAGGCAGACGTGTTCCTATTAACCTCTAATGAAAGTTTTCAAGTCAAAGAAAATGACAAATAAAAAATAGCATAACGGATTAGTCTAAGGCAAGAGAGCTCAAGAGAGAAAGTAATTAACCTGTGTTGAAAGACTAGTCACGCAAGCTCTCTCTTCAAAGAAGGTGGCATGTCACCAGACAGAGTTCAAGAGAGCAATGTTCATAAGGTAATAACTATAAAAAGAGAATACAAAGAGACCATTGAGAGAGAGAGAGAGAGAGAGAGAGAGAGAGAGAGAGAGAGAGAGAGAGAGAGAGAGAGAGAGAGAGAGAGAGAGAGAGAGAGTTGAAAAGGATAGATCCATCCGAGATATGTGATGTGTGTACTCCATACAGGAAAATAACACTCCTATACAGAGCTACGACTGGGGTGGTATGAAGAAATTTAAAAGCTGCTTCAGGAGCTATAAAATAAGAATACAGGGAGATTATAGAGAGTCAGATAGAGGAGGAGAATTGAGAATTATAGATCCACCTGAGATATGTGATGCGTACTCCATACAGGAGAATGACACTCCTTTACAAAGCTACAACTGGGGTGGTATGAAGAAATTCAAAAGCTGCTACAGGACACATCAACCTTTTATAAAACCAAGATTTTTAAAGACAAAAGATAAATAAATAGGTAAAGATAAACATATGCATGCACACATATTCACTACAGAATGAGTGTAGATATGCACACAATATCTACACTCATTTACACATATTCAGATAAAAAATTTAAAACGATATGAAACGAAAATAATTAACGAATAGATTATTTCATAACTTTGATCATAAAAACTTTAAAATTATAATTTGGAGCATTATAAAATTCCGATAATTTTAAAATTGTTTTTAATTTTTTTTTTTTTTTTTTTTTTCTACAAAGTTTCAGAATAAAAAATTGGCGCATCCTATATATTTCCTACGCAAAAGGAGTGTTTTCGAAAGCTTAATCCTTACGATGTTTAGGGATTTTAAGGACTTTGACCTTCTTTTAAGATTCTATTCACTGAGGAGCGCAGTCAAGGTAATAATTCAATTTGGCCAATTTTTGAAATTTGCTCCGTCTTTCCGGTTGGGACTAATTAGTTAGGAGGATAAAAAGAGAGAAAAAAAACACACATGAACGTAATATTTTCGTGTGTAATACAACTTGTACATGTATGCTAGTTTGAAGGCCAATTTTATTCGTATGTATGTATGTATGTATGTATGTATGTATGTATGTATGTATGTATGTATGTATGTATGTATGTATGTATGTATGTAGAAATTCGTTGCATGCAAATATAAATAAAAATCCGTGTATGAATACAAATACTTGCACATATGAGTGAATAATTATTAGCATTATGAATTGGCACGCAAGTATACAAATATGCAAGAATATAAACAAAAAGATTTTATGTGTATTTACATATTTATGAATTATGTGCACTCTTATTGATGCATACATTGTTCGTTAAAGACGACATGGTTGCCAGTTTTAATTTTCGCATTCAAAACTCTAGACAAAATTCCACTGTGGAGCATTAATTTTTTATTGCTTGATTTTCTAGCGGAAATCACTCCATAAATAACTTTCTTTAATTATATATAAACACACAAAACGCACACCTATATATATATATATATATATATATATATATACCTATATGCGAGATATATATACACACACACATATATATATATATATATATATATATATATATATATATATATATATATATATATATATATATATATATATATATATAAATATAATATATATATATATATATATATATATATATATATATATATACCGTATATATATATATATATATACCCCACACGGAACGGAGCTCGCAAAAAAAAATTCTCACAGGTAGCATCTATGATACATAAATAGATGTTCTAGGGTTGAAATTAATTTTTTTTTTTTTTTCTTTTTTTTTTTTTTTTTTTACCTGTTCTAGGGGCGAAATTATATATATATTATTTGAAAAGGTATTACACGGCAATGTGGGGGCTCGAGCCCGACGGGGAACACAGGGGGACGTTTTCAGTAGTATAACGAGGCAAAGATCAGCAGAGCCAGCATTCCAGAACCCGTAGATTTTATCTGGAAAATCTGGAATGCTGGAATGTTTTATTATTTTCTGGAATGTTGGTAATATTTTTATTATTTTTTTTCTGGAATTTTCGGTATTTTTTTAACCGTAGATTTTGATTCCGGAGCCGAGTCGGAGCCGGAGCCAGAGCTCGAGCCTTCATGCTGGAGACGTTTTCACCGCAGTTTGCCGCGTTTCCCGCTCTTTCGGTACATTTTTACGATCATATTCTTCGTCAGTAGAACTTTTATCATCACTCCCTCTTCAGGTGCATCCTTGAGGTAGACTGAATGGCACTTGTATTTTAGATATAATTTTTACCCCTCTGTATTAAATGACTAGACAGGACATCTGGGTCTCATAATTCTTTTGACCTTTGACCTGAACAAGAAGGGGAAACATACACTGCTGAAGAAGTGAAGGGTAAGGTCATATATCATTGTTTCTTAAAAGGGGAAAAATGATATGTATAAATACATACAAACACACACATACATACATTGTATTATATATATATATATATATATATATATATATATATATATATATATATATATATATATATATATATATATATATATATATATATATATATAGTATATATATATATATATATATATATAAATATATATATATATATATATATATATATATATATTGAAGCGGCGGCACGAAAATGCGAAAGCGTTTTTAATGATAAATGCGAAAAACGGTTAAACACCCAAATTCCACTGAACGAAGTACAATG
>JABUQX010031654.1:0-33775 GCA_015478945.1 Trachelipus rathkii
AGTAGCTTGTAACAATAGAATCTTACAGAATTTGAATTTGATGTAAGATATTAAACGTTTTATTAGACCATATAGACCATATTGATCCAGGTAAGCTGCAGGGCCTGATGGGATATATGGAAGAATTCTGAAAGAGGGTAGTAACAGCATGGCAAAGGCACTGTATTTGATTTTTTAAAGGATCTATACACATTTGGTGAGGAGTCCGAGATGAACTGGAAAACAGCATAGTTGTTGCCTATTTATAAGAAAGGTAGTAAGGAAGAATTTGGAAATTATAGGCCAGTTAGCTTAACCTCTGGTTGTAAAGTTCTGGAAAAGTTACTGAAAGGTCATATAGAGAAATATTTAGAAAAAGCTAACAAGGTTGTTATGACTCCCAGCCTGGTTTCAGAAAGGGTAGGTCATGTCAGACAAAACCTTTTAGAATTTATGGAATACATTTACTGACTGCATTGACCGAGAGATCCAGTGATATTGATTGATATTGCATATTTAGACTTTAAGTAAAGCTTTTGATAAGGGGGTTCCCCCCCCCCCCCCACAAAAAAATAGGCCCTTTTTTTGAATGGGAAAAAAAAAAACAAAAGAGTTATTTCATTGTGGTATATGTGGAGTGGTACATGTTTGGATTATAATTGGTTGGTTGCGAAATAGAAAACAGTGTGTAGCAACTAATGGGAATAAATCTCATGGAAATAGTGGGGGGAAAGAAAAGGTGGGGGGGTGTCCACACAGGGTTCAGTGCTGGGGCCACTATTGTTCTCATATATATAAATGATTTAGAACCAAGGGACTTATTAATGTAAGTGTTCTACTAGTTTGCAGATGATATCTTAAATGTGGCCACCTCTATGGAATAGGAGGATGCATAAGATTCATCAAATTAATCTTGATAACTTCTTGGGTGGCAGATAAGTGGAAAGTGAATTTTAGATAGTAAAAAGTTGTATATGGTTCTTTCACTAGGTTATCTCAATAAAAGTTTACTTACGATATATGTAAATGGGGATGGCTTGAGTCTGTGGGTCCAAGAAAGATTTAGGTGTGATTATTAAGCAGTTAATTGAAAAGTTACTAATCATGTTTGGACAGCTAGATTTAATATTTATGCTAATAAGAAATGTGGGCATATATATTAATCGCAATGTTAACAAGAGCAAGAAGTATATAGTTAACTGTATATACTATGTTAGGCCAGTAAATTATTGAGTATTGTGCACAAGTTGGCCCTTATTAAAGAAAGACTTTAGTTATTTATTGCTAGAGAGAGTGCGACAAGGAGCAAACAAGGATGATTCTGGTTTTGAGGGGTAAGAGCTAGGGAGAGGACTTGTAAGGAGTAGGAATGTTTCTTGGGTAGAAATGGCGATTTCTTCAGAGGGGACTATGATACATAGTCTTCAAAATAATACTATTCTAGATAATACATGTAGACCAAAAATCTTCATAATATACCGTGGATAGGAGAATTTAAGGTCATAATAGAAAAATATTAAATGTAAACATTTAGTCTGGATTTATGAAAATAATCTTCAGTAACAAGGGAGTTGTAGTTTAGGAATGGCTTCCAGAGGAGGTTGTTGAGTGTGACTCGATTTGCAACATTTAAAGAAAGGGTTAGATTTGTTTAGGATTAGGTTTGGTATTCATTATAATATATTGTAATAAGTCAATTGGCGGGTTTTAACTTTTATGAGGTTATAACTGTTAGTTGGGTTTTGTGACATATATACTTGGTATCAATCGCATGTGAATGATTTGGGGGTTATCATTGTATAATAAATTAAATATATATATTATTATAATCTTGTTCTATATATACTATATATATATAATTGATATATATATGGGTATCGTATATTCATATGGTATATAAGTTAGACTAACTTTATACGAGTATATGATATATATATAATATAGGTATATATAGTATCATAAAATATATTATTATTATATATAATATCTACTACTATATATATATATATATATATATATATATATATATATATATATATTTATATAGCTTATTATATATATATAGTTATTATAATATGAAGAGTGAAGCGTTGTGTAAGAATAAATGTGATGGAAATTGTGAATTGAGGTTATTAATAATAATTATTAAATATTAAGGCGGAGTGGGGCAGGGATGAGGGATGTGTTATGTCACTCCTTGGTTATTCTCAATTTTTATAATGTAGATAGAGATTTTGAAAGAATTAGAGGTGGGGGTGGCAAGAGATGGTGTTAGAATGGAAGAGAGTGGAGGGTGCCCTACCTATTATATATATGTCGATGATTTGGTTTTGTAAGGTGAATCTGAAGAGTTTGAGAGGATTGGTAGAAAGATTTCGTAGGGTGTGTAAAGGAGGAGGGGTTTGAAAGTAAAACGTAGATAAGAGTAAGGTTATGGTTTTGGAGTGAGGAAGTCTCGGTGTGAAGTATTTAGATGGTGGAGCAGTCTGGAACAAGTTGTCTGAGTTTAAAATATTTAGGTATATGTTGGATGAAAAGGGAACGGATGATGCAGGGTGTAGTAAGAAAGATGTGAATGGATAAAGGGTAGCTGGTGCAATTAAATCGTTGGTGGATGTAAAATGACTAAGTCTTGAGTGCGCTAGGGTCTTACATGAAGGTATGTTTGTACCAGTGTTAATGTATGGAAAGTTGAGACTATCTAATAATTTAGGGATTGGAGATTATGTATATATATAGTAATATATATATAAATATTTTTGTAGATTAAACTAAAAGTCATATATATATAGATTATGTGATTGATAACAGTCATCACTTAGAGTATATATGTAGTATATCATTTTGAGTGTGGATTTGCAGGTGAGCATTTTTAGTTTGGTATAGTTTGAGGGTATATATTTGATTGGTGACATATGATCTCATTAAAGGTATTATATATAATACCTAATAAATTAGTGTGACTTTACTTACTGGTCCATGCTATGACCATTGTGTATAAAACTTTTGTAATTGTTCATTATAATGCTTCATGACGGGCATGATACGAAGAACATGGGCGCGCCGAGACAGTCTTCACCCAAATTGGGCTAAAGAAATTTATTAGCTGCTTAGGACTCAGCCCGAATATTGGACGATAACCGCTGCACACTCAGACCGAGTTACAGCAGTAAAAAGTTGACAGAATTGCGAATTTACGATAGCTGATCTGTCGGCGAAGCAGAAAGTTGTCGGAATTCTGCGATCATGCGGGCTGCCCAAGCACAACAAAAGTGCGGATTGCGAACATGCGGAGTGTCCAACAGAAGTTAGGCGGTGAATTGAGAATTCAAGTACTCATGAAAAAAAGTTTGCTGGAGTGTGCACCCACATCTCTGCTCATAACTAACTTTGTGCAGGTAGATACAATTTCGTTCCGCTAGCTGCTGATATTCTATAAAAGTGTCTCGTGACAATCTATTCTCCACACTCTTTGCTCACACCCGATCTTATTTATTTTAAACATTCAGGTTCGAGAGCTAACTAAGCACCTCAAGAGTCAACGCTCATTAAATCATCTTAGTACTAACCTGCGTGTAGGGAAGGATTACAGATTTCTGGTTAGCTTCTAGAATTATTCCTGTAACAATATTACATTCGACTAGACTTTCAGTTATCTATTTGACATATGCTATATCTAGACTATCCATTCGTGACCAGTATATATTTTTTGATAGTCACGCTCCGCAAAGATTGAGGGTAGGAGAAGGTGACACTGAACACAGTTGGAAACATAGCCGAGAAAAGACATAGCAATATAATATGTAAATGTACTATAGTAAGAGTGCAAAGGATATAAATTATTGATAGTACGGATCTTAATTAATAGTTGGCAAAAGAACTATTTGCCGAAAATTATCACAGCTTCACAACGCATTGACCTTTCAGCTTCTACAATTATATAACAAATGAGCGCAAAGGAAATCTGTCCTTACCCGCCAATGATTATCGACAGTTTTGTCTCTTTGATACATCTATCTTATTAATATCTGGACGGACCAGCTATTCTGGTTTATATATCAGGTTCCTGCTTACTAAAAACTCGTTAAATCTTAATGCGGAAGATTATGGAGGTAAGGTGTTAACCGTGTTGGGAAAGAGCAAAGCGGAGGGCGGTGGTCGGCTGCGGTATCGCGCTACAGGTGCCGGAGAAGGGTGTCGCTAATTGTCGCGGCTTTGCCAGATTGGAACGCCCTACCTCCGATGCGTGTGGAGCATGTGTGGATTTACCTCACACTTTTTCATGCGCACGATGACTAAACTCATCAAATAAATGGTCAAAATGCCTCTCACATTTTTTTCTGGCACATTAAAGTGGAATTTATATATAATATCAATATAATATAAATTACGTGATATTAATCATTGGACTTACGTGTGATATGACGTATGACCGTTACTTTAATATTATAGTATATATATATAGTAGCATATATTATTGAAGTATTAATATATATATAGTATATATATATAGAATATAATAGTATATACTACTGCTATGGGCTACCTATTAGGTGGGGTCCAACAACGGGCAGGATACTATCATCTTAGGCTCTGTCTTTAACGGAAGAGAGATAATATCTCATGTGCTCCTTGTTTCTTCAGACTAAAATACTCCCCAAGCCATGCGGTGTGAGCTCTCTCATTCGACTCTGGGTTCCTCGTATCCTGCCTTTGGCCGTGTTTGCTCAGCAAGGTTGTAAGCGTCCTGTTCTTTCCCTTTTCCTCCGCCTCCCTGGTGCGGGCTGTTTTACAACGTGACTACGATGGACTGTCTGCCCTTATTGGGTTTAGTATCCGCCCCACTGTAGGTGTGCTGAAGAGTTGTCTGTCGTGCTATACAAAAATCCGGAGACCACCGCGGTTTCTACTGGAAGGCTCCTTTCTGTCTCACCCTGGCTCCCATGGGAGCTCTGTGAGCATCTACACCGACGGCTCGGTTATAGGGTGTAGTGGGTGCATCAGCGTTTTTTCCCGGGACGCTTTCTGTGTCCCACACTGCCCTTCTGACACGTCCGTGTTTATGGACGGCCAGGTTAGTTGCGCTGACTTTGGCTATTAATAGGACTCTCTGACACTAGGTCTACCTGACACGTATACGATTTTTTTTCTGACTCGAAGAGTCGCTCTTACTTGCCACTGAAAAATCGAACGACGCAGGACATCCTTTGCGTTTCCATAAACTCCACAGGATTATACCCAATGTATGTATAGATTGCTAAAGGACCAGAGCGGTATATGTGTTGATAATGCGTTTGCTGGGCCCATGCATCAAACGTGGGTATCTTTCTAGGTAACGAATTGGCTGACAAGCGGCCTATCACGCCACCAAACTGCAAATTACCTTGTCGACGATGCCGGTCTTGCACCATGCTTGCTGGAACAAGGCGCTCCCAGCTGCTATTTATGCTCCCGACTCAAACAGGGGCTTCCCTCACATGTTGGAACAGGCAGTGTTTAGTCCGAGGATCATCCGTGGTCAAACATGCGTAAGGCATAAAGCAGTACCTGGATGGATTTGGCATCGTCTTTTGCCGGAGTCGCAACAAATGAGGTTGGTCCATGGCTCGTTTGTCGAATTGGTCCATACTAATCTGGAGCGACGCTTTAACTAATGCTGACCTTGATGAACAGAAGAGCAATGCCTCCCTTTTATGTCGCTTTCTTCCTGTATCCCAGAGTTTACTTTCGGTACGAGGGGATAGCCATTTTCTCGTGGATTGTGCGGCTCTTACGGCTTCCAGAGACCGAATTTTCCCCTTGTTCGCACCATACCTTCCCAATCCCGCCTCTCATTTATATTATATGAATCACTTCATTTCCACAGTGACGCGATCTTTGCTTTCCTTCGAGAACTGACTCTGCTCAATAGGATTTAATAATTGATTTCCTGTTTTCATGTGTTTAGTTCAGGAGTTGCCCCTGTAGTTGGTTTTCTGACTCGGTATCGCCGTTTTTTGGTGCGCAGTGGTGGCTCCTGTACACTCACTCAAAAAAAAGGTTCTTTTCCGTCGAAGCCCCCACATCGATATATCGATTATTTTATTAAACTATCGTTTTTTTTAACACTTTTCCTTTAAAGCCCCCACATCGATATATCGATTATTTTATTAAACTTTCGCTTTTTTTAACCCTATGTTATAATAATTTATAAAGATTTGAATATGATTTTTAAAATTTATTAAGATTTTAAAATTAAAACAAGAACGTTTTCATAGTTTAATAAAGATTACAATAATAATGTAATTTTTTTAACAAATATTATTATTTTGGTGGAAAAAAGGTCACAATATCTCTTAACATTTCGTTAAATAGGTCTTTATGCTTATTTTTCTGACGCCAGATAAATTCATTTAAATAAGATTGTAGCATTGCTCTATTGGTGCCACACTCTACCTTATTACGATACTTTATAGTAGCCCAAATCTCTCTATTTCTGTGTGTGAGCACAGCATTATTAGTGATTTACGAAAATTTTTCTGCATGATTCACCTTTAAATGTTTATTTACATTCCATGTTTTTGATTTTTGACATACATTGTAGGGTAGGCTCCCCAGCAGTCTGATATTATCGTAGTTCCTTTCTTTAAATTTTATCATATAATTCTTGCCGCATATGCTAGAACGTTTCCTCTTAGAGTTTCAGCGTTACGATTTGGAACCATGCAAAGAAAACATTCTTTGGTCTCTCGAGAACAATACCGCTGAAAACCCATGATTTGGCACAACCTAATTTCTGCCTGCGGTTATATTTTCTCCCTTGCACACACAGGAACTTCCCGTCTATCTCCACTGTTGTTATTATATCACACCTACTAGCTGGAGTTGATTCCTTTCTCGCGCAAAACCTGAAATTATTGTCACAGAGCTTGCTCTCCATGTAGTTCTTGAATTTATCAGCGTAATCTTGATGTGGCGGATCATCTCATCCTCATCAGCTGTACTTTTAGCCACAAAGTAAGTGGCTGCATTAGTAGATTTATTGGCAGCTCAGCTATAACAATAAAGAAATAATTATCTGTTTCAAAATAGCAAGCTATATTAATACCAACAGTCAATCAGTCTTTAGTCCGGACCTTCAGTTTTATTTATCCCGCAAGTATTATGCCATCATCACACAGATAGCATACTGTCTCCGAGTGGATTTGGAGTCTAATGAGAAATTCAGGGCACATATCTACTTATATTATTTGGGCTGTAAATAGTGACAGACTCGCAACAATCTTGCTTCTATGTGATTATACTTCTAACACGACATATTCGCAGCAGAACATGTAGTTGTGCTATTATGTTAAGTGAGAGAGTGACTTTTGTGTAGAGCATGATTGTTGAGCGTAAATAGTGAAGTTTATATCGTAATACTGACTATTATGAGTTAAATTTTTATAGACTGTGGCAATTAAGTACAATGCTGACAGCCAATCCACTCACTTTTATGTAACATAGGAGAGGTGTGCTAGAAATGTTTACTGCACTTAATCATATAACTTTACTGATATATTTTCTAGAGAGAGTGAGAGGATGAGATAGTGTGTGTGTGATTTACGGTATTTGGAATCCAAATATACACTATCTTCAGTAGAGTGGAATATAAACTGAAATCGAAGTGGGAGAGATAGGCTATGAGACGGAAGTTTCTTTTACAGTGAGTAAAATATATATACGTATGCAGATTGTATTTCCCAAATCAATAGGTTTTTCAGACGAGGTAATTTTTTTCTGACGTTAGACCGAGATGTTTTTCTTTTTGCATGTGTGTTTAAAATCCTTATGAGAGAACGCTGATAGACATACTAAATAACTAAAGAAATATAAAATGATAAAATAAAGAGAAGAGGGAAACTAACGACTGTAATTAACTCATCGCTGGGATAGTCTTATACAAAGATTATTAAACAAAATACACTAAACATGTGAGTGATATATTCTACTTAAATGAAACTATATGGGATCGATAGTTTAATAAAACATGACAGATGCGATATATCTTCTGGGTGGGCTCTTAAATGACGGAAAACTCAAGACAAACAAATATTATATGAGAGATAATATAGGGTGCACCTCTTAATATAGTGTTATTACGTGTATATCGTGAGTAGTATGAGTACCTACTATCTGAAGTCATTATACGAAATATACTCTCGTCTATTACTCACTATTGTTTCTAGTAGGTATCCACTGAATATTAAATATAAGACTATAATTTATAATAGTATAATGTGTAATACATTTTAGTATTATACCTAATATTAATTTTATTTGATCACACGGTATTAATCACCATGTGTAATTTTAAAACTAAAGTGAATTCTTTATAGTAAAAGTCATCTCACATCTCTTTTATTTCTTAGTTGGTTGAGTGTTTAATATATCTCTACCACCATTTGATGAAGGATCGCTATTCGAGTATTTATTTCATAGTGAATCCAATATATATAAATTTTTTAAATAATCTATATTCTCATATCTTTCCAACTTGGTAATATTAGGTATATTTTCGATATATAAAATAAGCCAGTATAAATGAGGTAATAATTATTTTTAAATTTGTTACGGATGATTATTTTATTGTAATATGTTATTGTGAGGGTGAATTTAAAGATTTAATTAGGTAAATATAATAACAGTGAATGATATGTGTATTTAAATAAGAGAGATTCATTTAATATCTAGTTGATGTGAGGACTTGATCACGTGTGTGTGGTAAAATATAGATTGCACTTATTATATTTTGAGTGAAGTGTAGGCCGAGCCATAACAGTGTGACCATAAATAAGCGGCGATACAATTGCTCAGAAACCTTTTTACTAATGGGAAATGGGCTGTAACCAACGATTAGTAAGAACAGGAAAAATATTGCCAGTTGAGAGTGCGAACTCGAGCTTGGAGAGCCATACGAGTCACTTCGAGAATGCGGTATTACACACACGATTCGAGTGTCGAGCTAGTGGTTATATGTAAATGTGGTTCATGGGATAGAATCAAATCCAGCTGGGATTTGAGAAGGTTATCGGTGAAGCTTAATAAGGGGCGAGAAATTCGTCTCACTGGAAGTTCTCGTAGAGCCGCACAATCTACATCGAGAGTGGGAGGTACCGTGAGAATGTAATTAACTCACTTAGCGATGAGTTGTAGCATATTGGCAATTATGAACGAAAGTTTGCATCTATGATATCACTGGTCGTTATTTCTTCTAATTGTAATGCCATCTATGGTTACTTTGACATATTCGTCAACACGAGCCAGAGACCGACTCTCAGTGAGAGAGCCGTGATCTCAGTGGGAAAAGACTGTGTATGCCACCATTTATTTTACACTAGCTTGTCTTTCTTGACTACGAATTTAATGTTCTCAGTCTTTTAGAGGCACGCATGTAGGTGCCTCGAAACACTCCTGCCTCGCAACTTGTTGAGGTAGCCTGTTTTTGAGTGTCGTGGCAGCAGATAGATAGATGTCAGCAGACTCTGTGGAGGTGAAATCACCAGAGCAGATGGGCAACAGCGTAAGGTGTCATCGGAGATTCCGTACAGGTTATTTTTTTTGCAAGACTGTGCGATCTAAATAAGTGCATTCTGATCAAGGCATATAAGTTGTTTACCGTGAGGTGATAGACTCTACGTACACGGTGCTCAAATGACAAAATACGGCTTATCTTAGCACGACAAATCAAAAGCCATGTGGACTTATGGAGATAACAAATGGCATTGTCTGGTATCGTAACTGATTGTGTGGCAGTGCATAGTAAGATTGTTGACTCGTGCTCGCAGAGTCAGACAAAACAATCGTATATATACGTGTCAGGTTAGACCTGAGGGTGTCAGAGTCCTTAACATAGATGAGCTGACAAAGTATAGCCAGCATACCGACGCTCTACTATTCACGCGACGTATACAAGAAGAAGTGTGGGAAACACAGACATTGGTCGGGATAAAACGCTGTATATAAGCACACATAAACCCTCGATAACGCCTTGAAGCCACGATCGGATGTAGATTGCTGCACAAAGTGAGCTCCCGCATGGGGAGCTCACGCGCGAGACAGAGAAGGATAGCCTTTCAGTAGATATGGGTGGTTGCTCCGGATTTTGATAAGCGCACAGAGCACACCTCAGCACATATATACACAGTAGTGTGGTTGTACACTCACTATCTTATAAATAACGGTGTGACTCTGAGTCGTGATCAGTAAGTGTTGTAAAACTAGCACGCACACGAACACAAGTAGAAGTGTCTCAGCGAGAAAGGGATAACACACTTAGATTACGTCTACAATACTCAGCAATATGCGCGACCACATACTATTGCATGTAGTGAAAGAGAGGGAGCAAACTATGATAGTTTTCGGAGTGTAGAGAAACTGTATATTATGCTTATGGAGCTTGGGAGATTTTCGCACACGAGCAAATTCGAATACAATTGACAGTTTTATAGAGATGGTAACATTACTAATCGATCATAATAGACACCTACATTGTATATTTTTAAAGGTTACAGTACGTTTGCTTCCTATAAATATTTATTTATAGGTTCGGGAGATATAAAGTGTATGTATTGTGTTATCTTATTGGATTAGTGTAAAAAGTGTATATATCGTCATAACTTTAATAATTCACGTATTTAAATAATTAATAATTATTATTTAAACGTAATATTATTAAATTTAATTAATAAAATATTAAAAATGTATTAGATGTAGAGAAAGGTTTTATATAGTATATTAATAATAATTATAATATATAGTATATATAGTAATATTTTATAGTCTATGTATAGTAATATATATATATTATATTTACAACTGCGAAGATATACCAGTAAGTATAAAAGTATGGATGGAGAATGCAGTTGATGCCGGAGCCACGGAAATAAGCTATAACTAATATATTTCGGAGCAGTGAGAAATGCTGGATGAGTAGGATGACTAAGATGTATGGGGTGTGATGGGGGAGTAGAGCGAGATGCGATGGTTTACAGTACTTGACATGTTCTTGCACATGTCAAAAAGGTTAATATAGTATTCTAGGATACATATTAGCCGGGGGGAGGGGTTCCGGCTTATTTGTACTCATATCTAATCACCTAGTTGTAATATAATGTCACTCATATATTACTCATTAATACTATAATAATCTTCTACTCTTCAGATATTTCGAGTATAGTTTAAGCGAAACCTTGAATATATTTATATAGTGTCGAGCTAGTAATTTAGAATTAATGATAGGGTGTTTTAGGATAGGACAATGAATCACTGAGTGAGTGGAGAGTGTGTTACATGAAAATTGGATTAAGGACTGAAGGTATACATTGATATTCTTAGAGCTAGTAGATTAATATCGTATAAATAGTTTATTCATTTATTGCCATAATAATATTATGTTATATTACCTGATTCACTCAAACTCATAGTGTAATAAAATAATGATAATAGCTTGTGACTTGTTTTACTACTGTAGGTGTAACTTATCCTATGTAATTACTCACTAAATAATTCATGGAAATTCAGTGATTATCATAGTATATATTATTACTGTGATGATAACTTGTTATGGAATCTAAGTAACCCGTATAATTGTTACTATCCCTATATACCAGGTTAGTTAGATAATGATTTAGCTTTGAGATACTTGAGGCAGTCTCTGCAGTATTATTAGTATGAGTGATGTGTGAGTGAGTTTATGAATTCAAGTAAGCCCTGGAGCAGAGATATGTGGTCCGACATTATAGATGACCAGAGCTATAACGTACAATATATGCTCACTTACTATTACCTGACAAGTTATCTAGAAGTCACAGCAGCATGAGAGGAGCAACGCCGGCTTTTTTGTCTGCAAGTGTGCATCAAATCTCGCATAACTTGCTGGAATTTGTGGTGCACAACTCACGAGTGCACTATTCGCTGAGTGCTCGCGCGAAAATTTTTATAAACATAGCAAAATATATAAGAAACAATAACAAACAAAAAGAATATATTATACTCTGCGAAAAACTACTCAATTACTGCACTGAAAGAGCTATATCCGACGATGTCTTGTCTGAGAGTGTGATCACTAATCTTTGGGATAGCGATGTATGAGACAACTCAATTAAAATTATTGATTAATTTATCTTCATCAGGTCATAATGATGATTAGAGGGGCCTAATTTAGAGTATCCTGTTTAATATAGAGTTATCGGGCTTAATTAAATCGAGCAATTTAGAAATTTCTCTCTTTTTATACTATTGTATAGCGTTTTCTATCTTTCTTAATCTAGATGACAATAACTCTTTCTCAATGACTTACGAACGAAGCAACAGCGTAAGAACTCTTCTGTACAATGGCTCTGAGTAGTTCATTCTCGAGCTTTATACCGGGAGATAGACTAAATTAGAGGTAGGTAAATAGATTTACCACCCTCTCCGGGGAGAGGTACTCATATCCGTAGAACCCCTGCTCTTTATGGTATTTAGTTGAGTTCGCAGGGATATGTCCATTTATCCGATACTGTATCTACCCTAGCGGTGGTATTAGGAGAAATACGATCCCCACTACTGTTTGTATAACTCTGCCTAGTCGCTCTAAGAAGCCCCTTAATACAGTTAGCCTGATAATATTAACCTATTTACAAATGATAATTAATTTTTATATATCATATTACTTATTTCTCTCGCAACCACCAAAAGAGATTGCTGGATTTTCTTAATCTATATATCATGTGTGTTTACAATACTCTTTTTCTCTCTAATCATTAACATCTGAGTAGCAGAATTTAACCATACCTCCGATGAGACTAACAAGAATTTGTACCTCTAACAAGATGCGCTCACTCTCAAAGCCAATTAGATCATATTTAAATCGTCCAAACGTGTCAAACGACGCTCATTTTAAGGCTGATTTGCAGACCTTTCTCGTAAGGTTCTTCGAGATATATGTATCTCTCTTTTTTTTTTTATATCTTTTCTTAACTGATTAATCTCTCATCTTCTCTGTCATTTCATTTTTATTGTTCGACGTCGCTATTATTTTTCAAATCACGCTAGTATTCTACTCGTGAAAATTTCCTAATATACCTATGTGATTTAAACGTCCATATGCACTACGTTGTATTCACCGGTCTGTTTCCTCACGACATATAGCCTCTCATAGGTTAGTACGTTTTTTGCAAGCATCATGGGGAGGTAGTGGTGTGCTTCCTCCTACTATGAAGAGCTGGCCATATACCTTATACTCTATTAATCTTAAGTTTACTTTTCAAATCCACTCACTCTTTAACTCACAACTCTAATATCAGAAAATCTTATTATCTTCTATATAAAATATTTACCTCTCATCCAATAAACTTACTTTATGCAGAGTAGATATGTATATACATCCACACATATAACAAAAAACAGAAATTCATACATTAGTATCGTATTTACATTATAGTATACGTATAATGATACTACTAATATTACATGATATGATAAGATGAATATTATAGGTAATATATTATCATGAGACACCTCTACTAATAGTATTCACTCATCTCTCTCCATCAGGCGCTCTCACGGAGCTGTCAGCATTTGCCAGGAGTTCCCAACCCTCAGCTTCCCGATCCTGGCCTGTGTATTACACAAATACTCACGCTTTATCCATCACTCGCCCATCAGCTCATACCATTCTGCAGGCATTCTGCTGTCATCTTCAAATATTCATATTTCTCTGCAATACAGAATCGTACTCTCGTGTCTTCCAATGCTCTTACCGCGGTCTCTCCTTCCTCGTCTACCCGCTCCCTCCCGGTCTCCACCTCCCACGCTTTATTTTTTCATTTTTTTTGTTCAAAAATCTCTATAGAAGAAAATTTTATTTTTTTTAGCATTTCTTTTTTTTGAGATTTCCATATCTAAGGTATTTCCATATTTTATATTCGAGATATTGGTTTCTCCAGCATACACTTGGGTTAATGTTGAGTTTATATTTATCCTTTTTTATGTATGATCTATGAAGATATTTAAATTAATATTTTAAATAATTAATCTTAAAATATGAAGGTTGCGGCACTGCCCTCCAGGATAGTTATTCTGTCTGTAGTTTACAGATTTGGACATTGAGTGATTACACATCTTAGGGTTATATTATATTATTTAATAATATATATTATATAATTTTAAGTAATATTATAATATAATTATTGTAATAGATTTATTATTTATCGATTTTTTTAATAATTCAGTATATATATAATAAATTAAAATTTTAATAATAATTTAATTATATTAATATTAATAAAATCTATAATATATAAAATAATATATCATATGATATCATTATATAATATATTTCAATAATATTTAAATTTATTTATTATGGAGTTGATGAGATATATATTAACTAATGTTATTATCTTACTACTCATTCTGCACGAGTTATTATTAATTATAATTAATTAATTTATAGTCGAAAATATAATCGTAAGTCCGCATTTATTTATGTGATCAAATCGACACATAAGGAAGTCTCGTTTAAGAACAGCGTTTTCGATATTCAGGAATTAAATTGTCGGTACGACTTTTCAGTAAGCCGATGTTAGTTCCTGTTAGCTAGAGGTTATTTAGGCTTTCGGAAGCTCTAGACTTCTTTGCAAGTTGTAAAGAAAAAACTATTATTATTATTGCGTAGGTTTATTTCTTTTTATTAATCCGCAGTTACCGCGCATCGAGAAATTTCAGTGATTAATTTTAGCGCCTCAATATGTGTTATAAAATGAATTTATAAGTGTATATTGATTTGATTATTTGTTTAGCGACAATGTAACCATTATAAGAGGTGCTTTTATCTCAGTACTATCATATTTTGGGTTTAAATTTTTTCCCAACTATATAATAGTACATATAGTATAATACATATAGTATAAGAGTAAGATATTATTATATATTATTTATAGATATTGGTATAGTAATCTCTAATACTAATTTTCTATATAGTATGTGAAGATATATATATCTGATAGGATTATATTATATATATATATATATATATATATATAATGGTAGTTACGCCGGAGGCTTACATCGCTTCTACCAATTATTGGGAAAAGTTAATTTCCATTGTCCAAATTAGCCTGGGTTTATACACGGTAATTTGTAAAGTTAGTCCAAGGTGGATGTAAGTGGTACACAAAATAGAAGTGGTCGAATAACGGCTTTTCCAGTGGGAATACATTTATCAATAGGTCATAGCGCTTAGTTATCCATTCGTTCACAACCTTTCTTGAAAATTTTAGATTTAGCGTCAACTTTCGTAAGGATCATTTTAGCACCTTTTTTTTCCTAAAAGAGGCATGCTAATGATTTGCTTAATAAACGGTGCTTTCTAAAAATTTCCTAAAAAAATATTAAGTAGAACCAGTCAGGCTGCTCTAAATTATGTGATGGCCTTGTTGGAATTATATAAGCCATATTTCACACAGGATCATATCACGTTTATACGATTTCATACTCTAAAGAAAAGTCTTTAAACGCAGCTACTATGAGATCATGAACAACTCTATTCGAACATCCCTATATTCTTACTTATAATAATATAGTATATATTATATATCACTAATTATATTCTTAATATGATATATCTAATATTATTATCTTACTATATATAAAGTAGTATGTTAGTTACTATATATATAATATATTACTATACTAGTATATTTAGTATTTATTTGAGGGATACATACATATTTAGTGTTAAAAGTTAACTTATATTCGTCACAGCTTAGCGGCGTCAAGCTCTGCTCGAACAGCACGCCCTTGACGGGAGGTCAGAGGATGCTTCATACAAAAAAGTGTCTTTCAGCGCGGTAGCCAGGCTCTCTACTGCGATAGCATTATCATAGGCAGCGTTTTATTTGGGCGATAATGTAGATAAAAAAAAAAGATCAATATGATTCCTCCAAACTACAATAGGGCGTACAGCGAAGAAGGATTATCCACACGATTTTTTTGTAATGGTGCGCTTCTGGCTAACACTTACCTTCGGGTGTGGGAGTTACAGAATAATTTATTTCGACAGTTTAAAGAAAAGGAAAAAAATTATTGATTAATAATTAAGTAATATGAGGAGAAGCTATTATAAGACTTTATACGTTACTCGTGTAAAATAAATAACTTTCTAGTATAGTTTTGTTTGTTTTTTTTTAACTAGAATACCCCAAGGGTATATCGCGGCACGATTGGCAGGAGTCGGAGTTCTCTTCGTCGCTTATGTCCGGGGAACTACGGGGTGGACTATTTCCCCCCTCCGGCCGGGGAGGGTCTCAGGAACCCCGCTCTTTGGTATTTGAGAGTCGCGGGGGTTCCTCCGCGCCCCTCCCCTACGGGGTGTGGAAACGTCCCCCCCTGTGTTCCCCGCGGCCCTCGAGCCCCTACATTGCCGTGTAATACCTTTACAAATAATATATATATACTATAATATATATATAGGTAGATATATAATATATAATATATATATTATATATATATAGTGATATATATTAGTATATATAATATGATATATATATATATGTTGTCATATTTCGCCCCTAGAACAGGTAAATAAAAAAATCATTTCGACCCTAGAACATCTATTTATGTATCATAGATGCTACTGTGAAAAATTTTTTTTGAGTCCGATGATACGGTCACTATGCGAAGCGTTGTAAGGTTTGTCCATATATTATATGTATAATATATATATAATATATATATATAATATAATAGTATATATATATAATATATCTATAGTATATACTATATAATATATATATAGTATAATATAAGAGAGAGAGAGAGAGAGAGAGGATGAGCATTTAACACTTTTGTCCACCTGATGACGAAGATTACAGATTAACTTTAATGTACGTGAAATTTAAAAGTCGTTTCAAACTCTGTAATCAAAATTTTTGAAACTAAGTTATCGGGGGTTTAACAGCACTAAAGAAATCTAGGTTGCATAAGTCTACCCTTCCAATTATCCACCCAGGTTTTGGTACTAAATTAAGTAGGTCAAAAATTTAACACTTCTGGAAGCCATAAAATTAGAGGCTTCTTGGTCTTTAATCACATCTTCATCATAATCAGAGATTTGAATTAAGAGCCCATGTTTTATCAATTATAAAAACAACATTAGCAGAAACAGATGATAAGCCGGATAAGTCAGCTCTTGATAAACTTCCATATAAGGAACCCATTGCTGACCCTAATGATGTATCAAATTAGCAACACCCACATCATTTATTGCGCAAAATTTCAACCTTTTGACATCCATCTGGAAATAAAAAGAAATCTGCTGCTGTTACAGATGTTTATTCATGAATATTGCTTAGAGAAAATATAAACCAGCATTTTTCATTTTTCATTTACGTGAATTAAGTACTTTTCTTAAGAGAACTCAAATATGAAGAGGTAAAAAATTGATTTTTATAAAATTCACATAGCTTGAAATATGTATTGAGAATATTATACATAAATTTTAAAGCGGTATTTACTATAATCAAAAAAGTTACTCAGTTTTAAAAATCTAACATAGGAAATTTCAAGTTGATATCTATTGTCAAACAAAAGTTTAGAAATTTTAATTTCGCTTATATTAAACCTTAAAACCGAAATTGATGTCTTATTTTAATTTTGAAGCAAAATATTTAATAAGTATGGATATTATAAATTTAAATAAAATAGCTAATATTTGCGTTTTGTAAGTTCTAATCTGCAAGGTTAGTCCCCTTGACAATGACATCCAATTATCATATCTAAAGAAAGATTTAGCAGGCAAACCAGCAAGCACTTTAAAGCACATCGAGACTGACTGACTTTGAATCAACTTTGATCAATTGTAATGGATGAATTACCATTGTTCATTTGTACTAGAATTAGGATCATGGTTAAAGAAAACCTGTAAATTCCCTATGTGACAAAACATAATGATTAAATTCAGGTCTAGACAAAATAAATAATGTCGGAGACATCCTAAATCTATGAAGTGACATTTTGTAAGACCTCATTCTTAAAAACTTGATCACCCCTTCGTTCCTATGTAATTAAAACATTTTGAAGGAAATTAGATAGAATAAAGATATATTCCGTATAATATGCAGGGCTGCGAAAGTCGGAGTCCGACGGTGGAAGTCGTGCAATTTTCCCCGAGTCGGAGTTCGAAAACTCTGTGGCAAGTGGAGTTGCGAGTCGGAGTCAGATACATAGTGATGGCGACGATAGAAGTCGAAAATTTAGAGAACTATTATGATTAAGATAAATTATCTATTAAATTATTATTATTATTATTATTATTAATTAATTATTTATTCATTATTTATTTATTATTATTATTATTCATTAATTATAAATGTTTTTGATTTATTTCCAACGTTCTAAATATTTAATTTATGTACATAATTTAATTTCCTTAAATAATCTTGAAATAATATACAGGAGAAGAAGAGGATATATTTCTAAAGATTTCCCGACTCGTTTCGTCTCTATACTTGAGAACATCTTCAGAGGATTTTTTCTTGTAAGCGAATGAGTTCTTTAAATTGATATATAATAAGTAAATCAAATGAAATGAGTCTGACTGAAAATACATAAAACTTTATGTTAATGTCTGGGTTGTGATATCTTATGTAGAAGGCCTCCGCAATTTTTAAGTTTCTGGAACTTCACACGAATCTGTATAATTGTGAAGTGTTTAGAAATATTTCTAATGTGATTGGGAACCATGTCCCGTATTGAATGTATAGCAATATAATATGTGGGACTAGTAGAGATGTTGATATGCCCTGTCCGACAATCTATTCTTCGTGTAAACCAATCATATGTTCGACGTAGTCTCACACTCAGGGCAGTTACAATTGGTACATCAAAGTGATGGTTGTCGGCAAAGCATCTCTTTGGGCTAAAGGAAGATGACAGTTGGTTTGGACTTATGGTATAGTCTGACTTTTAATTTTTGAGTGTCTTTAGTTTTGAGTGAGAATTCAACATTACGAAGGCACTTCTCTTCCCTATTGACAAATAGCATATCGAGTATTTGAAGAAGATTTATATGATTTTTTGAGATTTTTTTACTTATTTTATTATATATTTGAAGGTTTATAATTGCGGTAAAATTTTCATACCTGAATATTGTGGATGATCAACAGTTATTACTATGATTTTTAACCTTTAATGCGCAATTTCATTCATCAAAGTTTCCAGTTGAACATACAATGGGTTGTATGCTCTATAACTAAAATTCTTTACGCATCAAATTCTCTAGTAAATACGTCAGTAGAGTAGGATCCATAGTTCAAATCCAGACCATTATCAGTGGGGTTGACATGTATGCCTGTAGATTCGAGAGATAATATATATTGATTTTTGATGTCTAAAAAACGATAGCATTAATTAACCTAGTTTTCGTAATGTGAATTTAAAGCATGGGCACTCTTGAATTCTATCTACGATGAACTGATGTATATGATCTATGTTGCTAAAAGATAGTGAGGGTGGTCGTCGACATACCTTATGTAATATATATATATAGACACTACATTTGCAACGAGGATTTTGTTTTTCCAGATTGACATATAGACAAGTCAGCAACCTGTAGGATCCAAGTGGTGAGGCCGCATTGCACTCATAGTTTGTGAGATATTATGTTATTTTAAATTTTAACGGTGTTTGAGTACAACAATTAAATAAAAGGTTCTCATATGTTGTTCTGATATATGTGGTGGGGGTGAGGTTTATATTGAGTGAATTACACCTCGTTGAATTATTATGGTTCATAATAAGAACCGTACTTTATCGACAACAGATTCTATTCAAGGTGAAGGCGAATCAAATAATTAGTGGGCTTCATAGTTTTTAAGTTTTAATCAATTTAGCATAATGTTTCATTATTTGATTAACACTAGTGAAAGTTTTATTAGAATATGGTCGCGATAAATTGGTGTCAAGATACATGTGGGCATCACTAGTCAATATCTTATTTTATGTCAGAAATTCTTTGTTTTTTATTTCATAAGCGATGCTGTTAATACCATTAAATTATTAAAAAAATTAATTTAAATTAAAAAATTAAATTATTCCATACAAAATTATAAAGGATTTTTTTAAATTACTATACATAATTATTTTTAATTTTTATTTATTATTACTTATTATCTATTGACTGGAAGTCAATATAAAAACTGCTTAATCTTTTATAAGGGCTGTCTTTATAATAACAAAAAAAAAAAAAAATTGCATTTAGGATTACGTTATACCATTTGTTTTTCGAACACTGAAATATATTTGTTTTGTATTTCTGTGTGTTGCGCCTGCATCTTTTTGTCTTTACCGTATAGCATTTGAGATTAGATTCATTTGGAAAAGTGGTATATTTTCTTATTCTCAAAAGCAAGCGAAAGAAAAAAAAATATGTGACAAAAAATGTTTTACTGGTAAAACCTCTGTAAGCTAATAACTCGAGTCAGATGATAATATATTTCTGTTCTCTTGATTTCGATCTCTTTAATTACGTTAAATTCTTTGTTCTTAATAATTTTAAGTTTTTATTTTTATGCAGTTGAATTGCTTTTCATCAATACATAATAATTTTTTTTTTTTTGTTTTTGTTTTATTCTTACTGTTTTTGTTTTATTCGAATGATCTTTTTTTGTCTTCTTTAAATAAAACTTTTTTCAAAGTTATCTTATGTCAAAAATTTCTTTTCGCTCACTTTATATTTATATATATATATAATATTATATAGTACTATATATCTTATATATATATATATATATATATATATATTATAATTTTTTAATATATATATCGACAAACAGATTTCTTTTCGCTCACTTTATATATATATATATATATTGTAGAAAAGTATAACTTAACTATTATTTGATTTCACTACAATTACTAATGTCGTAGTCATTGTGAAGAAAAGAAGAAATTTCATCTTCAGGTCGGGCCACCGGTAGCGGCAAATATAGGGAAAATTATATATATATATATTATATTATATATTATATATATATATATATATATATTTATATATAATAATATATAATAATATAAATAATAATAGCTAATATATAATTATATAAGTATATATATATTATATATACTATATTATATATATTAATATTTATATATATATTATATATTATATTATTATATATATGAAATTATATTATAATGCATCACACATATATATATATATATATATATATATATAATATATATTATACTATATTATATATCCGCATTTCGATGCCTAAGTATTCCGTTTTTGTGCCAGTGGTGTGTTGCAAAATTTGACGCAGATTAGCAAATTTTAAATCTGCATTGGTTTAAACGTTCATTGATTGAGAATGTATGATTTTTCACATCTTGAAATATGGTGTGGAAATTGTGCAAGTGTTGTTGGTAAAAGAACTTTCCTAAGACCTGGAACATCCAAAACGGCAGTTCCATCTACAGCTCGTGTCCATACAACAGAAAAAGCGGGACGACCTTTCACAGAACAATGGAGAGCAGAGCCTGTAGAGTTACCAAAGTCGATATGATTTTCAGGTTCTTCGATTATTTTGAAAATGTTGATTGAATAGTAGTTGATCTACTCGCTGAAACATGTTGCCTACTTGTATGGTTTTATGTTGTAAAACGTAGATTTCTATCGTAAAGTGTTACTTTTTTTAACTATGTATAGTATTTAATACTCATTGTTCAGTTTTATCTTTTCTAATATACATTGATTTTAAAATATAGATGTGTTTGTCATTGAAAGTTAGATAGAGAGGAAGAGAGATGACCGCCAAGAAGAACATTATTATTGAAATATTTACAGAATCACGAAGAACTTATATGAAACGTTATTGGAATGGCATGAAATGACAATACAAGATATTAAGAAGACTAAATTATTACTATTTAGATTAACTTTTACTATTTAGATTAACTTAAATTTTGGAAATATCAAAGTGTAAACCGATAGAACTGGAGTTACAGAGTTGACAGTGGTTCTAATTTTGGCGCAGACTGAAGGAGACTCAATGATGTTAGTACCTATTCAGTGCAGCAATACTATATATTTTAATATATATGTTACGATAACTATATATTTGAGTGTACTTACTAAAAAGTTTTGACGACAGTATCGCTATCTATATTTTTTTATCTCATTTCAGCGAACCAATATAGAATAATTGGATAAATAACAGCTTAATAGAATAAACATTGTTAAAACATTATACTTATAAAACGGGATTAAATTAAACCGTGTAATGAAATATATACACATTATTGTATAGCCATTGAGAGGGCGTTTAGGAAATATTTTGATAAAAAAAATTATAAGTTTTAATTGATAAAACAAAAATAGTGGAATCTTATACTAATTACAAATTTAAAATCTGATAGGAAATAAATAATTATTTAATAAACTCTTAAATTTAAGTAGTATACGATTAACGTATGTAGGGGAAAATTTTAACTCATCGTTTAATATAGTTCTATATATATATAACTTATATCATCTTTATTTTCAGAAATTTAAGAAACTATCAATATTAATTCTATGTTTTCAAACTTGCATATACTTTTTAGACAATGCAGTTAGGTGAGATAAATCGGTGACATGTATTACAAGCATCACGCACGATGTGAAAATAACGCAGCATCTGATAGATGTAATATGACTCAAATCGTCGAAAGAATAGCCCAGCCTTCCTATATAGTACCTCTCTGTAACATTATAATAGTGATAGTATAAGCTCGTCACAGACAGAAAATCACTCACTCTAAGATACATCATAATAGACTAGCGACGGACTCACTAGCTACATCTAAGTGGTTAAATCGTTCACAATGTATAGTTAGGTTAATTACTCTTAGGCCCAGGTTGGTGGTCAAAACCATGCCCCATATATATACAAAACCTACACGTCTATATACTTCTATTCTCATATCATGTACAACCTTTATATTCTCGCCTCTGCCAACTCACTTTCCTCTTACCTTCAGACATTCGTTCACACACTCTATCCCTACTATTCTACTTTTCACTGTACTTACTACCATATACCTGGTTCAGTGATTCCAACAACTCGCCACTAACATCTGTTTACAACCCTCAGACTTTCATTCATCTTATCACACATAGTCAGAGTACAACTATATGTATAGAGATGACTTATTCTCATTTATTCTCGTGCGTTCCAACACTACGTTTTATCTTTTCACACCACACAACGTGTGCTAAGTTTTAGTAGATCGGCTTGTTCATTAGTCAACTGTGTATTATAATTACAATATTCTATCACTCTATCGAGGTGAGGCAATAGGATCCAGCAGTTTATCGATACTACGAGATTGTTCGCAGTCATTGAGTGATACAGTAACACTATTTGATAGCTGTAGTTTAAAGATCTATGTTATTTAATCCGTAAAATGTGCATACAAGAAACCTAGTAAATTGTTGAAAAATTAGCTGCTTCGATGTTACCTTTGATAGGTAGGATAATTTGTTAATGTTAGCATTTATTCATAGTTCAGTAAGGTTTTAAGATCTGCTAGGTTATCACTAGCTTTTTTCTATAGAAAAATAGTCATAAGTTACTGTGCGATAACACATATACTACCTGCTTTCAGGTAAGACTCTTAGCTGCACTCAAGCCTTAGTCTCGTCTTATTTACATTCACCAAATCGGATTTATGATAACGATGTGTGGTGACCGAGTAAGCTTATTGGTTAGATTTGTCACATTTACGAATTCTCTGCTGGCTTAGCAAAACAACTTTGATTCTAACTACCATCCCGCTCATCTGTAATTCAATCCGTTCATTAAACTCTTGTAATACTATCAGTCTCCTAATGATAAGACAATAACACTCATATAGTATTTTAAATCAGATCATGCACATCAGATACTCAATTGCACCAGGATGCCACACAATTGTTGGTTACACTCATCATATTAGTGTGGACAACTGAGGTACTGTCCCCTTCACTTCAACAACCATCTACCTTACTCTTATCTACGTTTACTTTCCGACAAACTCCTTTTGACATTACCTACTCGCAAATGCTCTCCCTATACTTATCCACTACTCAAGCTCTATTCAGACTCACGCCACACAGAACCGAAATCAATCCCGCATAACAATAGGTAGGGGCACCCTCCCACTCCTCCCATTCTCCATCATTCTAACACATTTCCTGCATCAAGTTCCTCCTCGAATGTGTCTATTCAATAAACCCCATCCATATCACATTGAATAACAAGGAGACATAACAAGAACCCTGTCTCACTCCGCTAATTAAATCTAAACTCAATTATATATGACACCATTTATTCTTACAACACGCTTCACTATCTTCATAACTATACTTTCTCGATCTCCATTCGAGAAGCCTACCCACAACGACCTCAAAATATATCACTAATACGTGCCATACTAGGCTTCCCTATTAAGATACTCCTTATCTCCCATTAACGCCTGCTTGTAAATCCATAAAACCTAAATATAATTTATTCTTCTTCTCCTCATTTTCTCAATCATTTGTTTCAATGTAAAGATTGATCACACACATCCTCTACCACTCCTAAACGCACCTTGTTCTCACAATCAGTCATCAGGTCACTCGAGCGCGAGCTCCTTGTGAGAGGATAACATACCCAACAGCATATAACATTTCTCCTATATCAAACACTCAACACTAGAACGTGGGTATTGCACCCTCATAGATTGTGAACAGTTTCACCTTTTCCTGCTCCTATACCCTTATACCGAAGGGCTATATTTACGTGGTCTAGCTCGTCCCTCCAATGCCTTGGACTATCCCTCCATAAACGCCTTTCTATTACAGAACAAACTTACGCCGATGAATTACAATCCCAACCATCTACGCCTCCAGCTCTTGATTCATTTCACTAGTAATTTCCATCTACTACCATGGCAATAGATTTACAATTTCTTTAAGCTTTCTCAACCCTACCGCATTACGCGTCTGCCTTACTAATAAAACACTCATCCCAAAAATTCCTATTCCTTCTTGCCCATCAAAACCCCACACATTCACTAATCACCTCATCATTACTGTTAATATTGTTCGATGATTTTCGAAGTGTTCTTTCCACACTCCCTCAACATGCCAATTTCAAATCAGTTTACAAAGCACCATGCCTATTATTTATTTCTATCCAGACAAGATTCCAGCTTAGAATTTCTCTCAATATCTTAACTTTACGTCGCTTACCATTCTCCATAGAAGACGCTTACTTATTTCATTGTATTGTTCCATTCATTTCCTCCTTGGCCAACTGTTCATTTATCCTCTGTTTTCTTCCTAGTATACACCTTTTACGTATTTCTTTTTCCTCTTAATATAATTCCAAACATCTTTCTAGTCCAGTTCGAAATCGGGAAAACAGAACATTCGCCTATTTCTTCTTTCTTTTAAGCCTATAGAATTTTCATCAGCTCTTCATTCCACCATTCGCTGTTAACATTCTTATTCCCTACTTTAGCACATCCACCCTTCTTTGCACTACTAAAATTGCTTCCTTCATTTGCGCCCAGATTTGTTCAGTATCAACTTTTGTTACATTATCAAGCAGGATTTAGTGAGCAGGAGAGCGACTCTTACACTACTATACCCTTATTCTCTTGTCACTTAACTTCTCAATCACTTATTTTCACCTCAACTTCGTTCGTATACCTCTTCCTCTCCATCAAGCCCCCACTAACTTAATTTTACATTAGACAACATAAATAATCCGATAATCCCATTCTAAACCCCTCACTGATTTAACATCTAACACATTACTTCAACATCTTCACCAACACACACAAAATCAATCATACTCTTTTCACTTCGATACCATCTCTACCTACACCAACGTTATGGTATACTTCACTTATGATACTCTGTGTTTTTAACGATAAGAGTATGTATTTCAGGAAGAAGATCTGATGTCATCACACAATATTTCAACCTTCCTACCATTCTCATTTTCTCCCCCACCCCAAAACCTGTTATACATCCTCCTTTTTGATCATCTACCCAACCATTACAGCGTTCCACCAACACTATTCAATCTTGAACTCATCCTGACTCACTCCATGCCAGAACATCAATTCAAATTATCTCACAAAAAATCTGTACTCTCTTTCAACTTTCCCACCTCAAGATGGACTACGAGTTCCACAAACGCACACACACCTTGACCTTTCAAACTTAAATTTAACCATTAGAATTCTAGGAACTCTATACAAGCAACACAATATCTACCAATAGCTTTTTTACCAAGGATCAACTCATCCAAAATTGCAACTCTTCCTCTTCACCTCTTATTCATTCTCTTTCCACACCATCACGCCACACATTTCATACTCACACCACTTAAATTTCACCTTTTCTTTCATCTTTGTTTAGTCACAGCAAGCAAGTCAACTCAAAATTTGCCTTTCTAAAATACATCCATCAACTCTTCTCTTATTCTCCTCAACATTTATTTCACTGAACATTCTCATGTACACTACAAACGATTCATTACCATGTTCGCCGAAAGTTAGACAGGTCGTTTACGGCGTCAGCCATCTCCGAGGCATGCATAGCATTCCTAGCAAGAGTATGTGGTAGTGGGCAGCTCTACACCCAACTACACCATCACTTAGTTGCCTTCATCGACACGCAGGACATACGATGTGGAATATTTCTTACCAAGTATAGTTCCAACAAAGTGTAATTCCTGTAAAGTGTAGTTTCTACAAAGTGTAGTTCCTACAATGTAATTTCTAAAAAATGATAGTAGCCCGTCTATTAAGATAAAATTGTAATATTTATGCAATCTTATTGTGCACATTCCTACATAGGCGCTCCACAATTAAAAATATATATAAATATATATATATATATATTCTATATATAATATATATATTATAATATATATATATTATATATATAATATATATATATATATATATATATATATATATATATTATATATATATATATAATTAATAATATATTATTACATAAGATATAAGCATATCAATAGTCATATATAAGTATATATATACTAAATAGATATTAATTATTAAAAAATAATTACTAGTTTAATAAAATACCTATATATAGTATTTTATAATATAAAATTTAGCTATATCATATATTATATATGATCTCATTATTTTATATATTATATATATATATATATAAACTATATATTATTATATATATATATATTATATATATATATATATATATATATATATATTATTATATATATACATATATAATATATAACCTATAGATATATTATATATATATAACTAGACGGTAGAACACGTTGGTGGCGCTGTTTGGGATAAGCGGCCTTTAAAGTTTCGATTTCCTACTGGTGGTCGCTTCCAGTTTAACCGGAGCCCTGGCATACATCAAAGCACGTTATACAGGTAGTTTTGTTTTATATTTTTTTTTTTTTTAAACAGGTAAAATTTAAAGATATAATATTATACTACTATATATATATATATATTATATATATATATTATATTATATTATATATAATATATATATAGTATATATACTATATATATATATATATATATATACACATATATTATATCTATATACTATATAATATGATATAAAACCTCATAATATATAATATATATATTCTTCTTTCTTTCTTTCTTGCACCTTCCTCTTTGCCCCAAATTTGGGGGTAAGGTGCTGTGCAACAATCGGAAAAGAAAAGCGTAGGAGAACATGACAACGTCGAAAAACGAAAGCCCAGCCTTACCGCCTCTGTTACCAGTAATGTAGTGAGAGCTCGTCACAAGACAATGAAAATTCCGAGTCTGCTGATGATACATTAAATGGACCCGGATACGTAGGCGCGACGGACCCCCCACTATGGTAAATCGTCAATGTATAGGGGTCATTCTTAAGTCGCACCTGGCGAGGTGGGCCACCAACCATTGGCCCCAGTACAAATAACCCGCGCGCATTCTTCGTAATCATGCACCTTTATTCTCGCTTCTGCCCAACCATCACATTTCTCATCCTTCAGACATTCGTTTCAGCCGACTCAAATCCACTTTCGCTCTTCGGGTCTCCAGTGCGGTCGGTTCCCAAGACGACACTCACTTATACTATACCCTAATCGATTATACTCAAACTTCGAATTCATCGGATGCATGAATTCCTTTTCACAGACCAAACGTCTTCAACATACTTTCATTATTAACTGATATGAATTTTCATCACATTGGAAACGATCACCTGAAGACTCCACTCCCGAATACGTTCATTCTCTCTTTATCAATTCTTCTCACTACTAGCACACCCTAAGATTGTCATCTGAACACATTGAATCTTTAGATCTATACTTCTTATTCCAGACATTAGTCTCACTACATAACACGTAAACGGTAATGAACAATATCACTCATGTACGACCCCTAGCAACATACGCAATGACTTATGTCCTTTTGCATTCACCGCGATTTAGATTGCACCATCCCCTTCCTTGCCATTCACCAACTTTCTACTAACACTCTGCATGTCCGTTCCCTTTCTCATCCAACAACACTACCCTAAATATTTAAACTCAGACACTTGTTCTAGTGGCTCCACCATCTTAACATAACTTCACACTGAGGAGTGTCCTCACTCAAACCATAACCTTACTCTTATCACGTTACTTTCAAGCCCCTCTTTCAACACACCCTGCAAATTCTCTCTATCAATTCATCTCAAACTCTCTCAGATTGGCCACCCAGAACAAAATCATCGCAAATATAATTTAGGTAATGGGCATCCTCTCATCTCAACTCCATTCTCACATTTACACCGTTTCCCTGCATCCCATCAAATTTCATATATACTCAGAGTAACCATTCCATGATATCAAATTTGAATAACCAAGGAGACATAGCACAACCCTGTTCTTAATCTCCGCTAGTTAATCTAAACCAATTCACGATTTGACACCATTTTGATTCTTTACACGCTTCATATTGTCATAATATTTTTGATTCATTCAGAAGCGCCTACCACCAACTACCATATATCACTAATCATCTGCCAGTACGTTACGCTCCTATCTATGTATCATAGCTCTGTTGCATAATCATAAAACCTAAAATACTATTTTTCGTTTCTTCTCTCTCTGATTCTCTCATTTCATCTGTGAGTTTCAAATTTTCGGAACCCATCCACAACTCCTCACCACTTGGCCTAAAACGCACGTTGTTCTTCATCAATCAGTCATCCTCATCACTTCGACGCACTCTTTCGGACAAAATATCAGCATATATCTTCGCTACAACATATATTATAAACTTATTCCTCTATAATTTCTACACGCTTTCTCCTTTTTCTCTCTTCATCCTTTAACTATACTTATATCAAAGGGTCTAATTAACCCGCTCCTCCTCAATCCTTGGAATATAACCCCATAAATCGCTATTATTACACAACTTCCATCCAATCAACACAATATATATATATATATATATATATATATTATATTATGTTGTTTTCTTTACTATTATATCACGTATATTATATATAATATATTGTTAATCTTATATAATAAAATCAAATATACTATTTAATAAAATCATTATAAAGTCGACTTAACTTAAGACATTTTTCATTAGTCAAACTCAATAATGCTGTAAAAGCTAAAGGATTTATTTGATTATATAGATTAATATAATATGATATAATATTATATTATATTATACTTATATTCTTATATTATATATATTATAATATCATTATATATAATATATATTATATATCTCATATAGGTTATTATAGATACAATTCTATTCTTTCTATTATTTAATTATAATATATATATATATTATAATATTATTATCAATTTATATTTTACCCTGTTGTTTTCTCTTTGTCATTCATCTTGAGTCACTGTCTGGGTTGGTTAAAAGTGACCATATTACTTTTTTTAATTTTTTCATATCCATCTTTTTTGCTGTTCGTGCATATCCAATGTTAACAAAAGAAACCTTGTTAGGAGCTTCTACAAAATTTCTAGAAAAGTACCAATGTTAATAGCTTTTGTATTGACATATAGTTTAGGGTAATTACTATATATAATATATAGTTAATATATAGGATCGTAGATAGCTATACTAGTGATTCTAGGTATTATATATTATAGTATTAGCTATTATTTGCTATATACGTTGTTTGTGAGTTGGAAGTGGAGTGAGCTATGATCCATATGGTGTAATGTGTTGATTTGATAGTGCCTCCAATTTTTTAAACAGTTTGAGACAGTCATTTGAGCTGCTGTCTTGGATATTAACCAATTCTTTTTATATTTCGCTTCTCCCTCTCCCAAGACATTGGGTTAAGGGTGCGTGCGACATTGCATGGCGGAAAGAGCGAACAAACGTAAGGTAGACTCTAGCATATGACAAGTCGAAATATGAGAATTGCCAGCTTTATTCTTAGCATTTTGGCCCACTAGTGATCACGCTATTTTGTGAGAACTCTTCGCTCAAGTCAGAAATCGTCTCACATCCTTAGAGCGTTATGGCAGCTGGTCATGGAGTCGGAGTGACGACGGTAGGCCTACTTTGATTGGCTAGTGATTCGTCGAAGTGCTCTGGGGATATATGGCATCATACTGAGCCCGGATCGGTATCCACAAGGTCGATTGATCCTCCAAGATTCATCAACACCTTATATGTATTAAATGATATATATTATATTAATATATAAAATAGAATATAGAATAAATACTATATATATATATATATTATATATAATATATATATAATATAATTATATATATATATCTTATATATTTATATATTTAGTATACTATATTACTATATATATATATATATATATGGTCGAAAGAGTGCATTGAGTGACTGAGAGAGAATGTTGGAGAAGAACCGAGGTGTTGTTTTAGAAGTGGAGAGGATGCTATGATCAAATTATTACATTGAAACAAATGATTGAGAAAATGAGAGAGAGAAAATAAATTGTATTTAGGTTTTATGTTTTTGCAACAGGGTATTTAGGGAATTTAATAGGGAAGCTCTATGGCAGGTGTTAGTGATATAAGTGTTGGTGGTAAGCCTTTCTGATATGGAATCAAAAGTATGTTGGACGATAGTGAAGCGTGTCCTAAGAAATAAATAGGTTTGAGAGTGATTGGTTTTAATTTATACTTGGATGTAGGCAGGGATGGTTGTAATATGCCTTGTTATTCAATTTGTATATGGATGGGGTTATGAAAGAATAGAGAGTGGGGGTGGCAGAAATGATGTATAATCGATGGGAGAATGAGGTGAGGTGGAGGGGTGCCTATCCTATTATATGAGGATGATTGGGTTTGTGGGGTGAATCTGAAGAGAGTTTGAGAGGATTGGTAGAGGGAGCTTGGCAGGGGTAGGCTAAAGGAGGGGTTTGAAAGTAACGTAATAGAGTAAGGTTATGGTTGCGAGTTAGGACTTCTCGGTGGTGAAGTTATGTTGGATGGTGAGCAACTGGAAAAAGTGTCTGGTTTAAAATATTTAGGATATATTGTTGGATGAAGAGAACGGATGATACAGAGTATAGTAGGAAGTTGTGAATAGCAAGGAAGGTGGCCGGTGCAATTAAATCTGGTAGTATGTCAGGGAGCTAAGTTTGAGTGGAGCTAAGGTCTTACATGAGGGTATGTTGTTATTGTGTTAATGTATAATAGTGAAAACTATGGTCTGTAATAGAGGTATATGCAGATCTAAAGTGCAGATGTGTTTCAGATGGATATTATGTATATATATATATATATATATATATACTTATATATTATATTATATATATATATATATATATATATAATATGATATATATAGTATATATATATATATATATATATATATATGCCAATATGAAAGGTGTGCGAAGGGCCTAGCAAGCCGACAACGTAAAAAAGGAAGTCGTTCGAGTTACCAATGCTATGCCTCGGATACAGCGGAATCGAAGGTTGACGACCAAGCGTGATAAAGACTACGAAAAAAGACCACATAACCTGTGATTGCCACTATAATGCAAGTACTTTTTGCCGGAAAGTGAGGAGAAGGAGCCGTGACTTGATGGAAAAGAAGAATCTGGATGTGTTGGGGGTTTGTGTGGTGAGTGGTAACTAAGGAATGGGACTAAGATTTTACATAATGTGACTGTATTGATCTATCAAGGGAGAAGGAGAGAGAAGGACGGAGTAGCGATCACCAATCATGAGACCGGAACTCTATAGAAATGTAATGGAAACTTGTTAGTAAATGGAAAGAATAATTGCGATAACGCTGAGACAGGAAGGAGAACATTGAGCTTATCCAAGTGTATGGCGCCGCACCTAGGGAAGAAATTGAAGGAAAATAGAAATTCAGGGATGTCTTCCAATCAGATTGTATGAGCGCGCTGAGAGGAAGAAAAGAAAATCTAAGGATGGGGGATATGAACGCTCATGTTGGAGACCCGTACGAAGGAGAGATGGTACTAAGTATTCATGGAATAGGGTTGAGAAAACTTTGAATGGAGTACCTTGAATTTGACTCTTGCGATGAGAATAAACATAGCTGTTTATGAATATTTTCTTCAACATGAAGAAAGTCAAGAAATGGACATGTATACACGGTGGAGTGCGGCAAGAACAGAGATACACTGGAGAAATCATGCTTGACATGATGCTAGCTAAACGATAAAAAGATGTTTGAAGATGTGAAAAGCTTACCCACGATTTCACTAGATTCAGATCATAGAATGTACTGTAAACTGATTTTGAAAAAAGAAGAAACAAGGGAGATAAACAAAGAAGTATATACTGTTTGGAAAAGCCTGAGGGTGGATGTGTGGTAGAGGCTTGTTTAATGAAAAATCACCACAAGAATTCGAAGAACAGAAGAAAAGAAACCGGGCGAGGAGAAGTTGGGAGACTTTGAAACGAGTAGATCGAATTGCAAGCGAATACTAGGAAAGAATAAAGTAAGCAGGAAGGAGGAAAAAGAAGATGTGCATGGTGGGGAAGAGGATAGTTAAAGCGTGAAACTCAAAACAAAGAGTATATGAATGGAATGAAAACGAGAAACGTGGAGAGGAACAAGAATAGATATTAATGCATTTAGACTATGCCTCTGATGTTAAGAGAAGTATGGACATTAAAACTTGGAGGAGAATAGGAAAGAATGAAACGAGATACGATGGGCAACAGGGAAAACTTTTATAGTGAAATGCAAACGAGCATGAGAGGAATAAAGAATCAGGAAATGCTACGGTTCTGAAAGGAGATAAAGACAGGGGTGACGGCAAGTGGAGCGGTTTTAATCGGGAATTATTGACATAGAGGAAGGGAGATGGAATGGATTGAAATATCCTGAGAGTATGACTAGAAACTGAAGGAAATTAGATGATAAGAAGTGAGGAAAGTGAAAGAAACAATTAAAAATACTAAAAAATGGTTAAAAGGTCCAAAAGTGGACTGGATAATGAACTATTCAAAACAGGAGAGTAGAATAACAAATGTTTGGACAGATTATTAACCAAGTTTGAGAGAGAAAGGAAAATACACAGAATGAGAAAGCAGTAATCTGTCCGTTACATAAGAGGAAATAAAAGGATATGCGGAATTAATATGATTAATTGTATTGCTGGTGGGGTGGAGTAAAATATATGAGAGGGATCTTTGGAAATAGATTGAGGATGGAGGTCCAAGGACAAGATTGGAAAATGCAGCACGGTTTCATACCAGGGAAAGTA
>JABUQX010031655.1:0-5000 GCA_015478945.1 Trachelipus rathkii
ATTCCTATTAAAAATAAAAGCACGAAAAAGCGCTAACGTTTCACATACAAATTTGTCACATGAGTTTTTTCGGCCTTGGTTTCCTCGGGCGGCGAAGCGAGGCCCATCTGCGCGTGCGTAGCACGTGCTCAGGGGCAACAAGTCTTGCTCCGTTAGGAGCAAGCTAAAGGCTTGTTCTGTATATTTTGTCTATTATAACTTACAAATTTACGTTTTTTCATACCCTAAAGCAGTAAATCAGTAAATAAACCACCTAACCTCGCACTTCCTGATCGTCCACACCAATTGAGTCTATTGATTCAGGTTCATATTTTTACTAAAGATTATCATGTTTTACATACCCTAAAAGTAGTAAAATCAGTAATCAAACCGGCCATACACACTGCCGCATTCTCCAGATCTAATTGATTCGATGATCTATTGATCTATTCGACTATTATTTCAAGTCACATTTCGAGTAATCGATTTGGCGCTAAACATACATAAAACAAATTCTTTACTACGACTGATCAAACGAAATATATGCTAACTTAACAAAAGTCTTTCACATTAATCAAAACTACATAGCATTTCTTCTGAACTATGAAATATAATACACAACGACAAACGCTAGACACGGCCCTTAACATGAATAAACTGTTAACGTTACAAAGTTATCAGCTTAACAACAGTAAAGTAACTAACATAGCATACAAAGAACGTAACCTATTCACACTTTGTAAAGCATATCTAATTTAAAGTACATGGTAATATTTAACTTAAATTTATCACAACATTGGTTAATTATTCATCACTGACTCAACAATATACTCTGAACGTAATAAAGTTTCACCATCAATAAAGTTAAGCATAGCGTAACATGACACTAGAACATAAACTGTACAAGGACAAACCTAACACAACTTACTCACCGAAATAAACTCGTTAACATTACAAAGTTCCTTCATTAACCTAGTAAAGTAATAACAAGCATGCAGAACGTACCTATTCATACTTTTCCAGCATACTTAAACATATAAAACGTTATTCTTACAACTGACACAAGTACATTTTAGCAAAAATGTATCATAACCTTGTCCGTTTATCATACAGACCAACGAATATATGCTACCGTAACAAAGTTTTCATATTAATAAAAATACTTAGCATCATCTGACCTATGAATATAACCCACAACGACAAACCTGACACCTCTTAAACATGAATAAACTAGTTAACGTTTAACAAAGTCTTCACACTTAACAAACAGTAAGTAACTAACACTAGATACAAAAACGAAGCCTATTCACACTTTGTCAAGCATATCTCTCACATATTAATTATATTAACGTGGTAATATTTAACTAAAATCTATCACAACATTGATTAATTATCATACTGATCAGACGAATATACTTCTAACGGTAATAAAGTTTATTCAATCAATAAAGCTAAACATAGCGTAACAATGAACTAAGAAAATAATTGTACAGACAACCTTAACACACCTACCACGGAATAAATGTTACATTAACAAAGTTCCACACTTTAACACCAGTTAAGTAACTAACATGTATGCAAAACCGTTAACCTAATCTTACTTTTTTCAATCATATCTCTAAAATATTAACGTAAATCTTACACTGACACAGTAACATTTAGCAAATGTATCATAACCTTGTCCGATTTATCATACTGATCAACAAATAGACTCTAACGTAATAAAGTTTCACATCAATTAAAGCTACCATAGCGTAACCATGAACTAAGAAAATTAATGTACAACGAACAAACCTAACACAACTTACACCCGAATAACTAACATTAACAAAGTTCACACTTAATACCAGTAAAAAGCTAACTAGCACTTGCATGCCAAACGATAACCGTAGTCATAATTTTTTCAGCATATCTCTAACTACATTAACGTTAATTCTTCAAAGACACAGTACATTTAGCAAAAATGTATCATAAACCTTGACGATTATCACACAGACCAATGAATATATGCTACCGTTAGCAAAGTTTTTTACATATTCATAGTAATATTTAAACAAAAATTTTCATAACCTTACCTTAAATATATTATTCCCTGTAAACAAATGCAACATAACCATAAAATAACAAAGTTTTATCCAAAACCATAACATACAAAATAAGTTCTTTGAATGAAATATCAGAAGTAAAGTGATAATAGTTTACTGATTTAAAAGCAGTAAATCAGTAAAACAGTGTAAATCCAACCACCCGTCCCCCCCCCTCCCTACCCATCCGTCCATGACCCTTTTGATCTATCGATCTAATGATTCAGGTCACATATCGAGTACCATTTCGGCTAAACATAGTACAAAAATAAGTTCCTTATATACCAATATCATACTACCCAACGAATATATGCTAACGTAACATTGTCTTTCACATTAATAAAGCTACATAGCTTACCAGACTAAGAATATAATGTACAATGATAAAACCTAACACACCTTAGCGCCACGACATAAACTACTAACATTACAAAGTTTTCAGTACTTAAAACAGTAACAAATACCTTAGACATAGTCGTACAAAACGTAAACCTATACTCACACTTTTGTCGGCATTATCTCTAACATATCATGTTAATTTACATAACACTATTGATTTAGCGTCGCATTTTCGAGTTTCTATTTCGGGATTAACACTAGACCACAAAAAATGAGTTCCTTATTAACATCCCACTGGATCAAAGCCGATACCCCAAGACAAGAATTCTTTAGTATTACTAACCAGCCGAATATTATGCTAACATAACAATGTTTCACATTAATAAAGCTAACCATAGCATTCATATGAAGCAGATAAATAATGTACAATCGACAAACTTAACACAATTACTGCAACTAATAACAGTTACATTTAACAAGTTCCACACTTAACACACGTAAGTATCTAGCATTTGCATACAAACGTAACCTAATTCATATTTTTCCAAGCATATCTTTCTAACATATTAAAACGTTAATTTTACATTAACAACGTAATATTTAACAAAAATTTTATCATAACTTGTCTTAATTATTATACAGGACAATGAATAACTGTTAAACTACAAAGTTTATCAATCATAACTAAATAAGTTCTTTGAAATAAAATATCATAGTAAAATTGTAATAAGATTATTACTGATTTATAAAGCGTAAATCAGTAACATCAAAACACATCACCACCCCACCCACCACACCCTCTACCAATTGACACTTATTTGTTTATTGATTCCTATATCATGTCATAATTTCAGAGGTATCATTTCGGCTAAACATAACACAAAAAGTTTTTTCTATATACTTAACCATCGAATAGTATGCTAACGTAACAAAGTTTGTTACATTATAGCTAACATAAACATAACCTGACCCGGAAACTCACACGAACAAACCTACACACCATGAAGTTACTAAACAACATTAACAAACTTCGCACTAACAACAGTAAGTACCTAACACTTCGTACAAAAACGTAACCTATCCACACTTACGTTGTCAAGCATATCTCTAACATATCATGTTAATTTTACATTAACATCGTAATATTTAACAAAATTTAGCATAACCCTGTCTAATCATCATACTGACAACGAATATAATGCTAACGTAACAAATTCGATAATATATTATAATATATATACTTATATATAATAATATATAATACTATATATATATATATATATATATATATATATATATATATATATATATTTATATATCAGGCGCGGCTCGTCCTAAAAAATATTGGTAGTTGCATTTTGCATTTTACTCACACACACACAATATAATATATATATATATTATATATATATTATATTATATTAATTATATATATATATATATATATTATATTATACTATATTTATATATTATATAATATATTATATATATATATACTATATATATATATATTTATATAAATATGTGTGTGTGTGTGGTGTGTGTGTGTGTGTGTCGTGTGGTGTAGTGTGTGTGTGTGTGTGCGCGTGAGTGTGTGTGTGTTTCAAAAAAGAGAGCATTGATGACCGTAAAGCATTAATCTAGAAAAATTAAAAAATTTACAATAATTTTTAAAAAAGTTATTGACTTACCTTACATTTTATTTAAAAGAGAAAAGTCCGTTTTATCTTTTGATATGAGCAAATTTGATCATCATATTATTAATTAAATCTGTATGCCTCTAATGTAAAGTCGTTTCTCATTTATCGACGGAAAGATGCCTACGCGAAAGTCTTACTTGCCGTCATGGTTGTTTTTAAGAAAGGTTTTATCCTTTTTAAATAAGGAAAAACATGCCTCTGCTTGGACGTTGTTCATCGGAATGGTTATTAAAACTTTCAATAGTTTCACACTTTTACTAAAAAGAGGCTTCCAAGTGATTTTCTGTAATGGAATCGAATTAAAGCTATGGCTCCAGACATAGAGCGAAATCTTCTAGGCTATAAATTATAGATAGTTTTGTTTTAAGTTTCTTTATGTCAATGAAAGTGTATACACTTTAGGTATTCATTTAATTTTTTCAGAAGAAAGAATAACGTGGCAACAATTAAAGGTCCTGAGAATGTAAATCTATCTTTTATCTGACAAAAAATTGAGAGATGATTGAATAGAGGGATTTGAGCAGGGTGTGTAAAAGGGAGTGGTTTGAAATGTAACGTGGAGATAAGAAGCAAAGTTTATGCGATTGTGATGAAGACAGAGTCCTTTCGTTGCGAAGGTTATGTTGGATTGGTGAGCACTGGACAAGGTGTCTGAGTTTAAATATTTAGAAAATATATGTTGGATGAAAAGGGAACGGATGGATGGAGAGTGTAGTAAGAAGTTGTGAATGGTAGGAAGGTTAGCTCGTGCTATTAAATCCTAGGTAGATGTAAAAGACCTAATCATGTGAGATTGCGCTAATAGGGTCTTGCAATGAAGCGATATTGTTGTTACCTGTGTTATGTACAGTAGTGAAACTAATGGTCTGGAATAGAGGTATAGATCTAAAAGTACCAA
>JABUQX010031655.1:15000-17500 GCA_015478945.1 Trachelipus rathkii
AAATATATATATATATATATATATATATATATATATATATATATATATATATATATATATATATATATATATATATATATATATATATATATATATATATAGTATATATATATATATATATATATATATATATATATATGTTATTATTACATATACATATATACCGCCAATCCAGAACTCAAGGTCAAATAATTCATTGCTAAGTTAATGGTATATACTGGAGCCCCAAGTAACCTATCATCGCCCAGATAATATTGCGAGAAATATCTATTCTAAGAATACAACTACTTTTATATATATATATATATATATATATATATTATTATTATATATATATATATATATATATATATAGGTTATAGTTATATATATATATATATATATATATATACATATATATATATATATATATATATATATATATATATATATATATATACATGTTATGTCCCAAAAGTAAGTGTACTGGAAGAATACACTTGGTAGTATAGAGTTTTATATATATATATGGTTATATATATTATATGTTATATATATATATATATATATATACATATATATATATATATATATATATATATATATATATATATGCTATATATATATATATATATATATATATATATATATAGTGTTGGTCGAAAACAGTCGAGTTTTATCAATTATACATGTACTATTTACTTGTGTATGAAAAGTTGTTTTACATTAGTATTTACTAAATACTTAAATTTAGTCCATTCCACTGAGTGGCTTAGTCTATAATTACTGCCTAATTTATGTATATAATTTATATACAAAATTATGAAATAATGCATAATGGAGTAAGTGTAGATTTTATATTAAAGAAAAACGCTTTAAAAACTTATCTATAAAACGACAGCTCTATTTTAAAAAAATTATAGGCCTAAGAAATTACTCAATTGTGCTTTAAAATTAAGTCTATTTGGTAAATATAATGTAAACAAGCTTTTCATACAAATAAATAGGTACGTATTATAATTATTAAAATGTTTTCGATGTTTTCGTTAGCTATATATATATATATATATATATATATATATATATATATATATATATATATATATATATATATATATATATATATATATATATATATATATATATATATATATATATATATATATATATATATATATATATATATATATATATATATATATATATATATATATATATATATATATATATATTATTTGTAAAGGTATTACACGGCAATGTAGGGGGCTCGAGCCGACGGGGAATACAGGGGGGGACGTTTTCCATACCCCGTAGGGGAGGGGCGGAGGAACCCCCGCGACACCCAAATACCAAAGAGCGGGGGTTCCGGAGACCCTCCCCGGAAGGGGGAATTAGTCCTACCCCGTAGTTCCCCGGAAGGCCCGAGAGAGACTCGACTCACATCGGTGCGGTATACCTTGGGGTATTCCTTATTAAAAACAAAATAAAAATTTAATAGAAAGTCTATTTTTTTTAACGTGTAACCAAAAAATTTTTAAATAGGCTTTCTACTCATATTACTATAAATTATTAACAATAATTTTTTTTTTATTTTTTTTTCATTTTCCTAACAAAATTTTACCAGGATTCCAAAAATGTATTCTTTTTCCCTGTAGCTATTGTATTTTTTGAGATATGATTTTTTTTTTTTTTTTTTTTTTACATTTTCCGCACTAAAATTAGACCAGCATTCCAGCAATGTATTCCTTTTCCCGGTAGCTGTTGTAGTTTTTGAGATATGGATTGTGGCTCTTCTAGAGGCTGACCATATATATATATATATATATATATATATATATATATATATATATATATATGTTTTTATATATATATTTTATATATATATTATTTTTATATGTGTATTTAAAAAAGTATATATATATATATATATATATATATATATATATATATATATATATGTTGTTGTTATATATATATATATATATGTGAAGGCAGAATTTCTCTTGCCCTCACAATAATTATGTACACCTCTCATAGTTGCTCTGTATATCAAATTTTACTATTAATTTTATTATATATGAAAATTATTTAACAACCTTTTTGTCTTGTTCTATTTTTGTCAGAATGAGTCACTAGACGGTGACGCTCAAGGAGAATGCCTGGCATCCGAGAAAAAATAAGTCAGTAAGGCCTGATTGTTACAAGAAAGAATACCCCAGGGTAAACCGCACAGATGCCAGAGTCGGGGTCTCGGCTCCGGGGTACGACGTGGGTAGGACTATTTCCTCCTCCGGAGTGGGTCTCCGGAACCCCCGCTCTTTGGTATTTGCTGCGGGGTTCCTCCTCCCCTACGGGGTATGGAAACGTCCCCTCTGTCCCACCGTCGGCTTGAGCCCCCTAAAAGAATTTTATACGCTGATTTCATATATGTTATTAGTTTTCTTCTACCTATCGTAGTTTTTAAGATATAAAATAAAAAAAAAGTAAATTTTTTCATTTTCCATACAAATTTCATACGCTG
>JABUQX010031655.1:22500-28266 GCA_015478945.1 Trachelipus rathkii
TATTTAAAAAAATATATATTTTTTTTAAAAAAACTTTTATTTATTTTTATTTTGTTTTGTTCAAAAATATATTTTTCACTAAATATTTTATTCTTTTCATGTTTATAATGTAAAAAATTTACGTTTTTACATACCCTAAAGTAGTAAATCAGTAAATCAGTAAATCAAAACACCCATCCCACCCTCCCTCCCACCCACGATCTATTGATCTATTGATCTATTGATCTATTGATCTATTGATTCAAGTCATATTTTGTATAACATAACACAAAACTTTTATTTATTTTTGTTTTATTTGCTTTAAACATTTTGTTTTTACTAACGTTTTTATGCTTTTTATGTTTATAACGTAAAATATTTACGGTTTTACATACCCTAAAGCAGTAAATCAGTAAATCAAACTGCCCATCCCACCACCCTCCTACCAATCCATGATCTATTGAACTATTGATCTTTTGATTCAAGTTATATTTTTACTAAAATTGTTTTGTTTTACATACCCTAAAGCAGTAAATCAGTAAATCGGTAAATCAAACCATCATCACGCCATCCTCCAGTCCATTAATGATCTATTGATCTATTGATCTATGATCTATTGATTCAAGTCATATTTTTTTACAAAATTTTTATGTTTTACATACCCTAAAGCAGTAAATCAGTAAATCAGTAAATCAAACTGCCCTCCCCACAACCCTCCTGCCCATTCATGATCTATTGATCTATTGATCTATTGATTTATTGATCTATTGATCTACTGATCTATTGATTGAAGTCATATTTTGTTTAACATAACACAAAACTTTTATTCTTTTTATGTTTATAACGTAAAAATTTGCCTTTTTACATACCCTAAAACAGTAAATCAGTAAATCAGTAAATCAAACCATCCTAACCTCCCCTCCGCCCCTCCTCTCACCATCCTATGATCTATTGATCGATTGATCTATTGCTTCATGTCACATTTCGAGTATCATTTTGAATAAACATAACATAAAAATCAAGTTCTTTATACACTGACCAACGAATATATGCTAACGTAACAAAGTTTTCACATTAATAAAGCTAACATAGCATCACCTGAACTAAGAATATAATGTACAACGACAAACCTAACACACCTTAAGCACGAATAAACTGTTAACATTAACAAAGTTCCACACTTAACAACAGTAAAGTAACTAACATAGCATACAAAAGCGTAACCTATTCACACTTTGTCAAGCATATCTCTAACATATCAATGTTAATTTTACATTAACATGGTAATATTTAACAAAAATTATCATAACCTTGTCTAATTATCATACTGATCAACGAAAATATGCTAACGTAACAAAGTTTCTACATTAATAAAGCTTACATAGCATCATCTGAACTAAGAATATAATTCACAACGACAAACCTAGCACACATTAAGCAAGAATAAACTGCTAACATTAACAAAGTTCCATACTTAACAACAGTAAAGTAACTAACATAGCATACAAAACGTAACCTATTCCCACTTTGTCAAGCATATCTCTAACATATCAATGTTAATATTACATTAGCATGGTAATATTTAACAAAAATTTATCATAACCTTGTCTAATTATCATACAGATCAACGAATATATGCTAACGTAGCAACGTTTTTGCATTAACATAGTAATATTTAACAAAAATTTATCATAACCTTACCTAACGAATAATTGCAAACATAACAAAGTTTTATCCAAACATAAAAAAATAAGTTCTTTGAATAAAATATCATAGTAAAGTATAATAGTTTACTGATCCTAAAGCAGTAAATCAGTAAATCAAACCTTCCGCCCCTCCCCTTCCCTCCTTCTCACCCTTCCATGATCTATTGATCTATTGATCTATTGATTCAGGTCACATTTTGAGTATCATTTCGGATAAACATAGCATAAAAATAAGTTCTTTATATACTAACCAACGAATATATGCTAACGTAACAAAGTTTTCACATTAATAAAGATAACATAGCATAACCTGAACCAAGAATATAATGTACAACGACAAACCTAACACACCTTTCGACCGAATAAACTACTAACATTAACAAAGTTCCATACTAAACAACAGTAAATAACTAACACAGCGTACCCAACGTAACCTATTCACTTTTCATATTCCAAGCATATCGTTAAATTTGAGCAATATTGGCATATTTTAACATTATTCGTTCAAACCCTGGCCCACTTGTCATACTGAAGCCAAATTTGCCGTAATATATATCGAAACAGTTTTTGCCATTAATATAGTAATATTTAACAAAATTAATAAAAACTAAAAATAACCATTATCTTCAACGACATTGTGAACATAACAAAGTTTTATCCAGACATAACATAAAAATATGAATAAAATATCATAGTAAAGTGTAATAGTTTACTGATTTTAAAGCAGTAAATCAAACCACCAGCCCCTCCACTTCCATCCCCGCCCTCCCTTCCATGATCTTTTGATCTATTGATCTATTGATTCATTGATCTATTATCCTTTGGAAAAACATAACATAAAAATATCTTTATATACTGACCAACAAATATATGCTAACGTAACAAAGTTTTAACATCAATAAAGCTAACATATCATAACCTGAACTAAGAATATAATGTACAACGACAAACCTAACATACCTTACGCACGAATAAACAGCCAACATTAACAAAGTTCCATACTTAACAACAGTAAAGTAACTAACATTGCATACAGAACGTAACTTATTCACACACTTTTTCAAGCATATCTCTAACATATCAATGTTAATTTTATATTAACATGGTAATATTTAACAAAAATTATCATAACCTTGTCTAATTATCATACTGATCAACGAATATGCTAAGGTAACAAAGCTACATCAATAAAGATAACATATCATAACCTGAACTAAGAATATAATATTCAACGACAAACCTAACATACCTCGCGTATGAATAATCTGCTAACATTCACAAAGTTCCTTATCATCAAAGGCGTAAGTATAACAGGACATGCAAACTCATTGTATCCCACTTTTTCAACATAGCAACAGCTAAAGCAGATATTATAACAAAATCCCTTAACAAAGTGACCAATCTATCAAAGATACCACCATCTTGAACTATGAATTGACATTTCCTTTATCAAATTGTCACATATCAAATATAACGTCATTTTGAACTATGAATAAACATAGACAAGAAAAACTATCGGGCAAACCTAACATTACTCAGCAAAAACTTAACCTAAGCCCACGTTTCTAACACATCATCACCAGTTAACCAGTAATATTTTACGAAAACTTATCATTTCTCTAGCAAATCAGTTTTAATTTCACTTTGTCATAGTAACATTTAACAAAACGTAACAGAAATTAAACATAGCCTAACATATCTAACACTTACAATGGGGGAAAACCTACAATAGATACTAACATTTGGAACTACGCATAAGACATTAACATTTGGAGCTATGAATAAGTTCTCAACCTACCCCTCATTACACAGCAAAACTCAACCTATCCCTGCTTTTCAATCATATCATCAGCAGCTAAAGCAGCATTATCTAACAAAATTCCTTAACAAAGTGTCCAAACTATCAAAGATACCAGCATCTTGAACTATGAATTGATACTACATTCATCAAAGTGTCTTGCATATCAAATATAACATCATTTTGAACTAAGAAAATTCTCTGTCAAACATCATAAAATAACCTATCGATCATACAGATCAACGAATAAACGCTAACAACTTAACCTATCCTACCTTTCGAAACATTACGCAATACCTTCGAGTCGTTAGGCTTACACGGTAGGCTTATCATTAGGGTTACTTTCATGGGGGTCCGCAGAAAACTTTCCAGGGTGGGGCAAAGCTTATATATATATATATATATATATATTATTATATATATATATATATATATATATATATATATATATATATATATATATATATATATATATATATATATATATATATATATATATATATATATATATATATATATATATATATATATATATATATATATATATATTATATATATATATATATATATATATATATATATATATATATATATATATATATATATATATATATATATATATATATATATATACGTATATATATATATATATATATATATATATATATATATATATACATATATATATATATAATATTTAAAAAATTTAGGATCCTGAGGTCCTGCTGGGGACAAGATGTTCAGTTAGGCTTACACTGTAGGCTTATCATTAGGGTTACTTTCATGTTTATACAAAAGCTTTCACGAATGCGCTCACTCAGCAACATAATCAATCTTTACTATACATAACTGAACAATTTTCAGCGATGAGTCCCAATCCATCTTGGAGATCACCCCAGAGATGCATGAAGACCCATCTCGGGGCATCCTTGAATGAGGGCAAGCCGGGCGCTAACAACCCGAAGGGTTATACTAGTTTTGTTAGGAAATGTTAAGTTTTGTTAGATATTATCGTGTTAACGGGTGATGATGTGTTAGGTTAAGTTTTTGCTGAGTAATGTTAGATTTGCCGAGAATTTTGCTAATGTCCAAGTTTATTCATAGAAGTTCAAAATGATGTTATATTTGATATGAGTGACACTTTGATTTGAAGATAGCACGCACCATAGTCCAAATATTTGCGGTATCTTTTGATAGATTGGTCACTTGTTAAGGGATTTTAAAGATATGTTTCTGCTTAGCGGTTGCTGATATGTTGGAAAATGGGGATACATTGAGTTTTGTATGTCCTGTTAGCTACTTTACCTTTGATAAGTAGGGAACTTTGTGAATGTTAGCAGATTATTCATACGCGAGGCATGTTAGGTTTGTCGTTGTATATTATATTCTTAGTTCAGGTTATGATATGTTAGCTTTATTGATGTCAAAATTTTGTTACCTTAGCATATATTCTGTGTGTCTGTATGTGGATGATACCTTTACATATTAGAGGTAAGGTTAAGTGCGCGTGGATAATTTTTTTTTAAATATTACTATGTTAAGGTTAAAAAAACAATGATATGTTACAGATATGATTGAAAAAGTGTGAATAGGTTACGTTCTGTATGCAATGTTAGTTACTTTACTGCTGTTAAGTATAGAACTTTGTATGTTGGCTGTTTATTCGTGCGTAAGGTATGTTAGGTTTTGATGTTGTACATTATATTCTTAGTTCATCAGATTATGATATATGTTAGCTTTATTGATGTTAAAACTTTGTTACGTTAGCATATATTTGTTGGTCAGTATATAAAGAACTTATTTTTATGTTATGTTTATCCAAAAGGATACTCGAAATATGACTTGAATCAATAGATCAATAGATCATTATATCATGGAAGGGAGGGTGGGGATGGGAGAGGAGGGGCTGGTGGTTTGATTTACTGATTTATTGATTTACTGCTTTAAAATCAGTAAACTATTACACTTACTAGTGATATTTTTGTATAAAGAACTTTATTTTTATGTTATGTTTGGATAAAACTTTGTTATGTTATGTTCAATTATTCGTTGGGATTATGATAGTTAGGTAAGAGGTTATGATGAATTTTGTTAAATATTACTATATTAATGTAAAAAACTTTGTTACGATAGCATATCTTGCAATAGTTGGTCAGTATGATAATTAGACAGGGTTATGATAAATTTATGTTAAATATTAACATGTTAATGTAAAATTAACATTGATATGTTAGAGATATGCTTGAAAAAAAGTGTGAAAATTTTACTTGGTGAAGTAGCAAT
>JABUQX010031656.1:2500-5000 GCA_015478945.1 Trachelipus rathkii
GCATCTCCTTTATTCCATCCATCCACCTCCTTCTTGGTCTCCCCCTTCCTCTCCTTCCTATCCCCTCCGCCTCCCACACTCTCCTAACCACTCTCTGTTCCTCCATTCTCACCAGATGCCCATACCATCTTAGCATTCCCTTCTCCGCTCTTCCCACCAACCCATTCCTCCAATCACATCTCTCCCTCACCACCTTATTCCTAATCCTCTCCCTTCTGCTAACCCCACAAACCGCTCTCACCCCCTTCATCTCAAATACTTCCAACTTCTTCCTGGACCTGGCATTCAACCCCACGTTTTACCACACCACCTTTTTCACCGCTGGTACACAAATTTTTTTCAAACATACTTATCTTGACTTTCTGTGATAGATCCCATAATTCTCTCAGACCACTCAACGCTCTCATTCCTTCTCCTACTCTATGTTCTCCCTCCTTCATCCCTCCCCCTTACCCAAATCCATCCTAAATATCTAAAAATCTTTACTTCTTCAGAATTACACCCCCCCCTCGAACCTCTAACCCTCCCCTCCTTCCTCCTCCTCAAACTAACACTTTTGCTACTTACCACGGGATTTATTTTGACCCCCTTTTGTCCGCACGATCTCACTCCAAACTCCCTCACCAAATGCCTCAGCCCTTCCACGTTCTTCGCCACTAGGGCAGTATCATCCGCAAACAGTATCATATTCACTTCCCTATCGTTCCCATTTGTCAATTCCACCCCCTCCCCTCCCTCACCATTCCTCTACACACACTCTCCATAAACAAGTTGATAGCCACGGCAACATTACACACCCCTGCCTCAGTCCTCTCGCCACCCCAAACATCTCACTCTCCCCTCTAACACTCTCACACATGCTCTACTATTCCTATAAAACCTAATGCGTTTAATAAATTCCCCCACCATTTACCTCCAAAACCTTCGACAATTTACCTCTCTTCACTCTATCATATGCTTTCTCTAAATCTAAAAAACACCCATACACTTTCCCTTTCCTCTCAATACTTTTCTCCACAAGCATCTTTAGTGTAAACACTTGATCCACACACCCTCTTCCCTCCCTAAATCCTCCTTGCTCTTCCCCCATTCTTCCCTCCGTAAACTCTTTCACTCTCTCAATCAGTATTCTACCATACACTTTCCCTACCACACTTAAAAGACATATTCCTCTATAATTCCCACATTCCATCCTATCCCCTTTCCCCTTATACAGGGGAACCAAACAGCCATCCTCCCAATCCTGCGGTACCACACCACTCCTCCAACATATATTATATAACCTATACAGCCACTCCTCCACCCCTATACCACCCTTCTGTAACATTTCCATTCTCACACCATCCAGACCTGCAGACTTCCCTTTTTTTCCTTTACTCAAGGCCCTAATAATTTCCTCCATTTGTATTTCATCCTCCCCCTCCCTCCCCAATACATTCCCCATCCTCACCTCATGCAAATCTTCTTCCCCTCCCCCACCCACCTCATTCAACAATCCACTAAAATACTCCCCCCACCTCTTCCTCACCCTATCCTCTCCTCCACTCCCCATCTCCTCCCTTAATCCTCTCCCCCAACCCCTCCTTCTTCTTCCTTTTTTTGTTTACCTCTTTCCAAAACATCTTACTTCCTGATTCAAAATTATCCGTCACCTTTCTACACCACTCATCTTTTGCTCTTCTCTTCGCCCTCTCCACCACCCTCTTTGCTTCCACTCTAACCCTTCTATATTCCTCCCAGCTTTTCCTCTCTCCTACTTCCCAACCATTTCACATAAGCCTCTTTTCACTACCTCCTTCACCTCCTCACTCCACCCTTCTCCCTTTCCTCCTGCTTGCACCCACCCTTTTTACTCCCACATACCCTTCTAGCCTCTTCACATACTGCCTCCTTAAATCTCGACCACTCCCTCCACCTCCCCGCCTCCGTCCCTCTCCGTCTCCACCTATCCTCCATACCTCTCCTAAACTCTCCCTCTTACACACTGTCTCCTCCAATTTTTCAACCTTTATCACTTCTCCTCTTTTCTCCCCTCTCCCTAATCGTCACCTCTCCTCCCACCCTTAGCCTTGCAACCACATCCGATATCCCCCTCCCCGTCCCTCTAAATACATTTACATCTAGTAATCTATCTCTATCCTTCCCATTTACACACCACATAATCCAGTGCCCTCCCACCCCCCCGTTATCTCTTTCTTCCATGTATACTTGATTTTCACTTTTGAACCAAGTATTCCCCACTATCATTCTTCTTTCAACACAACTCTAACAGACTTTCTCCATTAACATTCCTCTCCCCTACCCCAAATGGTCCTATTATTCTTCCCACCCCCCCCCCCCCTACCCACTCCTGCATTTAAATCTCCCAATAGACAAATTTTATCGTTTACCCCAAAACTTTCCCAGCACTCATTTAACTCATTCCAAAATCTTTCTCTCTCCTCCTCCCTCGCTCCATTCACGTATGCACATATAAAAACCCACATTTCCCCCCCGAATT
>JABUQX010031656.1:10000-41321 GCA_015478945.1 Trachelipus rathkii
CCTATATCCATTAGTGTATAATCAGAGCAATTTTTTTTTTTCTTTTATCTCGCAAGTTATTTTACCTTCAGCATAGATACACGGCCCTTAAATTATTAATATCACCATAAATCTTTCAGATATATTACAAAGTACTTTACAATGGGTCTTTCATATTGATGTTTTCGTGAACGTTGAGCTTTCGATCCTTATTTTAATCTGGATCCTCTTCGGACGTTGTTCATTCTTGAAGACCTAACAGTAAAGATTTAAATGAATTTCTGTAAACTCCTCTATTCAATTTACTTGTTAATCAATGAGAAGTGTTTCAGATTTAGTAAAATATTTTGACTTTTATTTTTTTAAAAAAAGGTGTGGTGGAAAGAATGTTGTTAACAGTGGGTCAAACTGTACTATTCACTTTGGTATGTCTAAAATTAGGCAAGATTTTATCGCATAGTGATCTCTATTGAGTTTGCGTAGGGTGGGTCGAGTACCTGTAGGATGGGGCATATGCATCTGCATGTGATCGTTTGATCTGACCCCGCATTGGACCTTATGTGTGCGTAACGAGCGAGTTTTTGAGAGTCATAAAAAGCATCATGTTTATGTTGAGAGAGTCTTTCTTTTGAAGTCATTTGTTTCGGCCTATGTAATCCGCTGAGGGCATCCTCGATAGCATGGACTTTCCGTGGTATATTGCATTGTCGAGATGCTTTATTTTGTAATATGAGTGGGTTGGTTCTGAAGCTTCTTTTTTAGAGACGCCGGGGTGTTAGAGGAGTTAGTCTTAATGTGAGGGTTTAAAGTTTTAAGGATTTTGATGATGTTCGAGTATTAGGAATGGGTAAATAGGTGAAAGAGTGTGTGTTGGTCTCGGTGGTAGGGTGTAGAATTTATTTTTCGTTTTTTAAGTGATCTTTTGATTGTGTAGGTAGGATACGAGAGTTTCTTGAAAGTATTGAAATGTATTTGATTTCATTTCGTAGAAGAGAAGGGGAACAGATGGGTAAAGCTCTTAAGAAGAGAGCGGTAAGCCACACCAGATTAACACCCGCTGTGCTTGAATATATATATATATATCTATACTACTTATTCATTATATATATATACACTATACTATATATATATCATATAAACCTATATATATATATACTACTACTCTATACTTATATATATATTATATATATATATATGATATACCTATATACTATATATATATATATACTACACTATTATATATATATCATATTATATATACCATATTATTACTATATAATATATATTATTATTAATATATATATATATATATATAATATATATTATATATATATATATATAGTATAATATATATATATATATATATATATAAGTTAATATATATATATATTCTTTATTAAAATTAAAATTGAAATTTTTTTTTGCTACGCCCATTATATATATATATTAATATATATTATATATATAATATATATAATATATATATATATATTTATATATATACTATTATATAATATATATATATATTATTATATATATAAATCTATATTATATATTATATATTATATTATATATATTATATTATATATTATATATATTATCATATATATATATATAATATAATCATATATATATTTAATCTAAAAAAATCCAAAAAATAAAAAAATTTTTTCGCTTATTTCCCTATAAGTAACAAATATATATATATATTATATATATTTATCATATAATAATATAATATATATAGCTATATATTATATATATATATATATATATATTAATATACTATATACTATATAATAAATAAATAATCTTATATATTATATATATTATATATAGTATCATATATATTAATATATACTTATATATGTATATATATATAATATATACTATTAATATATATTAAAAGGTCTTATAGAGAGTTTTAAAACAGCTCAAACTCTTAATAATGTAAAGAAACAATTTAAAACCATTACAAAGAACTAAATAGGCGATATCAACATATTAAAAATTAAACAGATTGTTACGTTTCGAGACTCAGTACATACGTCTCCTCCTTCAGAACTTAAACTGAAAATAAAATTAATTTTGACAAAGAATTTAAATAATAAAATTAAGAATATTAATATGAAAAATGAAAGCAAATTAGCAGAGCAACCATAAAATTACTCACAATAATTATTTGATGAAAATATTTGATTTTTTCAGATATGAAATTTCTTGTAATTAGGTCCAAATTAGAATCCTTCCGAAATATTGAAATTAGATTTAATTGAAATAAAATAAGATTCTAATAATTGATTTAGATTTTTATCCTTTGAATTAAACAAAAAAGTTGCACCTTCCCAATTAATGATGTGCTCATTCTGTGATAGATGTCTAAAAATGGCATTTTGGTCATTTCCTCTCCTAACCTCACTCCTATGTTGTTCTAAACGGACCTTCAGGGTCTTCAACGTTTCACCGAAATATGAATCATTACAAAATCCACAAGGAATTTTGTAAACGCCCCCAGTCTTTTCAAATTTAGTCGTATTAATATTTATCAAAATTTGTGATAAGGTATCCAGAAAACTGAATACTATAGTGATGTCAAATAGGTGTTTAAACATAAATTTAATGTCAATTAGTTGAGGTGAGAATGGGATGACTTTAACGTTATCATTTAGAAAAGAAATTTGTTTTCTTAATCTAAAATAGCTAGAATAAGCCTGTTTGATAAGCCTGTTTGTACTTCTTATGAATTAAAAATTTTGGATAGGCTAAGTTTCTAAATGTACGAAAGATAAAATCAACTTCTGGCTTCAAATATGGAGGATCACAATAATTGAAAGATCTCAAAAACATGTTAAAAATAGCATTATTTTTAATGTGAAGAAGGATGAGAAGAAAATTAATGGAGCAATTTATTAGTATGGGTTGGCTAGCGATACACTTTAAAAGATAAAGAATTCATGTTTGTATAATTAGAATGTCCCAAAAAGGAATGCATCCACCAATCTGTCTTACGAAAACAAGTTGATAGAATGCTAAAATTATGGATGTAAGAAGGAAATCATGTGAATGGAAAGGATGTAGGGACAACGAGTAATGGACATCGTTCAACATATCTTTCATGAAACACTGAGAAAAAGAGGGCCCCGCCTGTGGAAAGAGTCATGGATTCAAAAAAATTTTTAACGTTTTTGAGATCTTTCAATTATTGTGATCCTCCATATTTGAAACAAGAAGTTGATTTAATCTTTAACATTCTAGAAACTTAGCCTATCCAAATTTAATTCATAAGAAGTTACATAACAGGCTTAATGCTAGCTGTTGGGATTAAGGGAACCCAAATCCTTTTTCAAATGATAACCGTAAAGTCGTCCCTTTCTCACCTCATACTAATTGACATTAAATTTATGTTTAAACACCTATTGGACATCACTATAGTATTCAATTTTCCGGATACCTTATCACCAATTTTGATAAATAATAATACGACTAAATTTGAAAAGACTGGGGGCGCTTACAAAATTCCTTGTGGATTTTGTAATGATTCATATTTCGGCGAAACTTTAAAAACCCTGAAGGTCCGATTAGAACAACATAGAGGTGAGGTAAGAAGAGGAAATGACCAAAATGCCATTTTTAGACATCTTTCACAGAATGAGCACATCATTAATTTGGAAGGTGCAACTTTTTTGTTTAATTCAAAGGATAAAAATCTAAATCAATTATTAGAATCTTTTTTTATTTCAACTAAATCTAATTTCAATATTTCGGAAGGATTCTTTAATTTGGACCTAATAACAAGAAATTTAATATCTGAAAAAATCAAATTATTGTATCACCATATAATTATATTGTGATTATTTATCATCAAATAATTTATTGTTAAGTAATTTTATGTTGCCATCTGCTAAATTTGCTTTCATGTTTTATATTTCATATTTTAATTTTATTATTTATTTTGTCAAATTTAATTTTATTATCCAATTTAAGTTCTGAGGAGGAGACGCTGTACTAGTCTCGAAACGTAAAATAAATGGTTTAATTTTTAATATTTTGATTTTCCTCGGTTTAGTTCTTAAGTGGTTTTAAAAATTGTTTCTTTCTATATATATATATATATTAGTATATATAATATATATATATATAATATATATATATATATAATATTAAATATATATTTTAATTTAATTTTATAATTTATTTAATTTTTTAAATACTTCTATACATATAATATTTATAATATACAGTACATTATGTTCATATATATATATATATAATATATATATATATATATATATATTATATAAATATATATATATTATAATATATATTTATTATTATATATATATATATATATATATATATATATATATAAATTATAAATTTAATAAATATATAAAAATAATGATATGTATTATATATATTATAAAATCACAAATATTTATTCTATAAAAGTGTAGAACTTTATTTATCATCATCATCATCATCATCACCCACCTCTCCCAAAACTGGGGTTAAGGCGCGTGACATGCACCGAAAAGAATAAGAAGTAGAAAGATATGACGAAAAATCGAAAAGAAGCCCAGCCTTACCGTCCACCTATTTATACCATAGTGAGAAATCGGTCGCATTCAGAAAAACCACCTTTGAGACCTTCACGGGACACGACGAACCCTCACATGGCATCTCGTCAATGTGGGGTTAATCCCCTGGGCCAGGCCCCCACAACAATAACCCCTCACCAAACCCCGCCATTCAACCGCTATTATGCACCTTTCTTCTCGGCCCTGCCCAAACGCACATTTCTCTTCTCCAGGCATTTCTTTTACTGACTCAATCACTTTTCCTTCGGTTTTGCCAGCCGGTCGAATTCCCAGCACAACACACTCACTACTATACATCCCTTAACAACCGACTATTATCCCATCCTTTACAAATGATGAAACCATCTCAACGTACTTCATTATTCTCTAATTTACCCAACACCACACATTCTCTAATACGCTACATGTTCATTTCAAATTTTATCAATTCTTTTCAGCACCCTAACACGACCCCTAAGATTGTTCCATCTGAACCCATTACTTAGAGCTAACGCTTATTCCAAACCATAGTTTCACTCTAATACATTAACACAGGTAACACATACTTCTCATAATATATTATATTATATATTATATATATACTATATATATTATATATATATAATATATATATATACTATATATATATATATATTATATATATTATTATATATATATATATATATATATATATATATAATAGTATATATATATATATATATATATATATATATTATATAATATATATATATATAGTATATAATTTTTCATATAGATAATTTTCTAGAGGGTGGAGTCGGAGTCGGACTCGGAGTCGGAGTCGGAGTCGGAGTCGGAGTCGGAGTCGGAGTCGGAGTCGGGAGTCGGAGTCGGAGTCGGTAATATTCAAGGGGTTGGAGTCGGAGTCGGAGTCGGAGTCGGGAATTTTCAAGAGGGTGGAGTCGGAGTCGGAGTCGGAGTCGGAAAATTTTTCAACCGACTCCACAACCCTGCCTGATAGGTGTATACTAAGTTTCAGCCTTCTACGTCAATATTCAAGTTTTGGGGGGCCAGCATCCCCCCATGGTGATGCAGAGTCATGTAACCTCGTTAACAGTGAGCTTACGTCACCATCTAACCCCCCTCCAAATTTTAACCCGATTCGACAACTCTAACCCTTGTAGATATATATCGGAGCCATAGGCTGAGCCAGAGCCTAAAAATTATTTCACCTATATATATATGTATATATAGTGAGTCGGAATCGGAGTCGGAATGGGACGGAGTCGGAACTGGAGTCGGAGCGGTGCGGGACGGTGCGGCGGCGGGCGAGCACGCGCTCTGTGGTGACTGTATTTACACCGACGGCGGTGGATGCTACTGCAAATGGTGCAGTGACAGAGGCAGCGGCAGCTGCGTCAGGAATAATACAAATAAAGAAATAAACATAAAATGAAAATAATAATAATAATAATAATAATAATAATAATAATAATAATAATAATAATAATAATAAAATAAATAATAATAATAATAATAATAATAATAATAATAAATAAATAAAAATAATAAATAATAATTATAATTTAATATTATTATAAATATAAAAAATATATCCTTATAATATAGTTAAATATCCACTAATTATAAAAATTTATTAAATTATTAGAGAGAACAAAAATAGAATAAATAAATAAATAAAATAATAGATAAAATAAATAAAAATAAAATAATAAAAATAAATGAAAAAAATAATTAATAATATGAAAATAAATTACGAAATATAAAATAAATAAATTAAAATTTAATCAATGATTCAATCTTCAATTTTACCATATACGCGAATTACACGTGTTCTTATCAGGATATCACTGAATATAAGAACATCAATTCGGCTCTATATTATTCATGATTATCCTGTTTTATTTTTATTATGTTAGACTAACATTAGAAACCGGTATCTAGTCTACTTGGATACTTATATAAGCTTTTATAATACTCTGATCCTGGCTACATATATCAAAGAGTTTAGCATCAAGGAACAGAATATATTAGGTCTATATCAGATAGCGTGATGAAAATATTATAAATTATATATACACTAAAAGAGTGATATTAACAGATATTGTTTAATTGGAAGGTTTCAAAATATATCTCGTAGCATACTGCACGAGCGCTACTGTTTCTACTCTAAAAGTTTCGGTCATATTAGCACCTCAAAGCATAGACATGTGGACGGTCTAAGAGCATACTCTTATTCAAAAATATATAAATATATTGGGTAATCATTTATAAATTTTTCTTAAATTCTTATAGCAGAGTCTTGTCTAATACGGTACAAGCACAAAATGTCGGGGAATTGTATATGTTGATTGATACCACATTCTTCTCTTATTTTCAATTCACTGGCAGAGTAATGAATTGAGAGTAAAAGGATTTACATACTTTTTTACAAAAAACGTTATATTGATCGAGGCAACAGATAGTTTGTGATTAGAATAAATGAATATAAGACATATATCCATGCACGTGTCCCAAACAAATCAAATAATTGGTGATTATATTTCATTCCTTTAATCAACTAAATTTTCAAGTGAAACAATCTACTCTAGAATACCCTTTACGATTGTTGGGTTATTTATAAAAATGACACATACGCATCATACACTCCTATTCATTTACGTGATAATAAAAATAAATTGTAATAATATAAAAATTTAATATATATTATATTATTTACTGTGTTATCCTTTTATATCTATTACATATATATAATACTAGTAATATAATATATATCTTATTCTTAGGTATGATATATAGTGATATAATTTATTGTATATAGTCTCAGAAAATTATAATTCATATAATATATATATATATATTATATATAAAAATATATTATGTATGTATGTGAGTGTTATATGTGCTATGAATCGATATGGGGTATTCATGGAATGCATCCAACTTTTTCAGGAGCAAGACACATTTTGCCATGAGTGGAGAATAGGTGGAGAGCTTGCTATGGCATGTATTTTAGTAAAGGGTAAATCCTGATCTTTTCTCGTTCTGTGACTGAAAATACATGATGAAATTTGACAACTACTATTAAAATTTAGTGGTTTGTGAGTGTGAGAAGGTGCATGAGCTGTGGCTCGGACCAAGCTGGATAGTCGCATTAGCACGTGGTGCGTGGTAGAGTTTGCTTCCTCTTTTGCCCATGATCTTGATCCTCGTTGGTCTAAAGCACGACGTCTGGTGAGGCATCTCTCGTTGATCTGTGTGGGACGTGCTAGCCATCCTAGTGAGAGTTAACAATTTAATTTTTAATCATTGCCTCGTCTTACTTCGCTTGTTTCTTTGCGGTTTTTTGTCTTTCCCATAAGTCGGTCCATACCTCTGCACGTGCTGATGGTATGTGATCGCTATATAGCATAATTGCGATTTTCTACGTGATAATTGTAGTCACTTGTCAATGTTATGTATATTGGATGGGGTATTGAGTACAGGAACGTTCAGCATTTGATTGTTTGTTGTGGTGATGACTGATAGAATTGGATAAAAGATTTATCAAAAAAAATATAGCGACTTTTGCAGTAGTGGGTTTGCATTTCTTTATGTAAAACATGATAGGCTTTGGAGTTCATCGAATTGTGAATCGGTGTATTGTATTGATTGTACAAAATGGTTAGTGAAGTGCCGATTAGATTGAAAACTTTGAATCTGTTAATAAGATGTCACATTTTGTTGTTAGATAAATAACTAATCTTTATACAGCATATGTGTATATCATATAAAAAAAAATTTTTAATGATTAAAATATACTAGAGTAATGTGTGTGATAGTATTGAGTGGTTTTTGGATGCGAAAAATATGTAATGGTTGATTTTGTGTTGTGGAAGATGCCTAAATTTGTGTTGGACTGTTAAACAGTTGAGGGGTTAGGATGACTGGGCTGGAATGTGAAGTTCATATTATCCAATTGTTACTCTGAGTGTGCTAGTTTGTGTATTTGAACACTTGAATTTGATCAACGAATGGATTTGTGTATTTGATATGAGAGTCAGGAGAGGAAGGTAGATAATAAGAAGGAAGTAGCACTTATGAAATTAAAGAGATTGATAGAATATAAAATAAAAATATTATCAGGCTACATCTATAAAAAGATATTAAAAAAAGAAAGGTCCTGATTTTTCTTATTGAAATCTAATTAAACCTCAACTAGCCTATTTATTTACAAATAACCTAACCAAACCTATATATAGTATATATTATATATATATATATATATAGATATAAGTTATAAATAGTATACTTATATAATATATAATAATATATTATATATATATAGGACCTTTCTGTTTTACGCTTGGGTCAAGTTTTTGATTTTTTTTATTTTTATTTAATATCATTGCTAACTATATGACTACCAACAAGAAATTTCGAGTGGTAACGGACACATGATGTGAAAAATATATAGACCAAGTTACGTTATTACGGATCCGTAACTTTTTTAAATTAATTTTTTTTTTTTTTTTAACGTAAAGGAAACCCAAGGGTAAACCGCAAAAAGATGGCAGGAGTCGGGGTCTCTCGCCTTTCCGGGGAACGAACAGAGGAGGTAGGACCATTTCCCCCCTCCGGGGAGGCTCTCCGGAACCCCCGCTCTGGTATGAGTGTCGCGGGGTTCCCTCCGCCCCTCCCCATAGGGTGCGTGAACTATGGAATATAACAGATACAGACCCCCAGTACTGCGCTTACTGTCCCTCTCGGTTCGAGCCCTCTAACTATTATATATAATATATATATATATATAATATATATAATATATATAGATTACATATTTTGTAATAAGCTTTATCGCTGATTCCAAATATGTAATTGGTTTTTTCCTGTAAGTGTCCTACTTTTCGGGATATTTCATTTTTAAAACAATATTTTAACAAAAAAGGTGATTTTTTAGAAAATATATTTATAAAAACACTTTCGAACTTTTTTGAATATGTCCTTACCACTGAAATTCATTGTGGGTATCATATAGTAGCAATATAAAAATAAAACAAAATAAAAAAAAAAACAGAGAAAAGGATATGCAAGCCGGTAAAAAACAGAAAAGGGCCTATATATATATATAGATATATATATATATTATATATTATATATATATATATAAAATATAAAATATATATAAATTATATGATATATATTACATGCATAATAGATATTATAATTGGGAATCTTGTAATAATGTGTGAACAATACTGTAATAAGTAGTATAATATAGAATGTAGTGTTATAAGAAGCTTACGTTAATGCCCACACGGGATACGGGGACTGCTATCGGATCAAAAAAAAATTTTTCCAGGTAGGATCTATGATACATAAATAGATGTTCTATGAGAGCGCGGTGGCAACGTTCTAGAACAGGATTGGAAATTTTTTTTTTTTTTTTTTATATGTTACACTTGTCTCTAGGGCCGACAAATTGGGATTTAGGTTAGATTCAGTGTAGGGTTAAGTTATGGGTTCGTTCCGCGTGTAGGTTATTTTAGGTTAGGTAATAGGTTAGGTAGGTTAGGTAGTTAGTTAGTCAGGTTCAGGTCAGTCAGGTCAAGAAAAAATAATTTCATCGCCCCCTAATCAAGAACATCTAATTTATGTATTCCACACGCTACCTGTGAAAATTTTTTTATGATCCGATGCTCCCGTTCGTGTGGGCGTTAAGTAATTTTTACCAATTTCTGTTATATATTATATATATATATTATACTATTATTTAAGACTCATGAAAGATTCGATGTATAATGTTTTGTATATAAATATATATACTGTGTAAACACAAATTATATGGATAAGCTACAATATATATATTATTAATTTAATATATATATTATATATAAATGAATATATATATATATATATTATATAATAATAATATATATTCAACATAGGTACATAATAATATTACATAGCTAATATATACTTTTATACATAGTGATTTTGACTATATATATACTCCAAAATGTAGCTATGTATATGCCAAAAGACTATATAATATATATATATACGTATATGTGTGTGTATATGATATAGCTATATATATATAGTGAGACAATATATAATATAAATTAAGGTAGATGGAAAATTATAAGAATTAGAGTATTATTACAACAATAATGATTTTAGTATGACTAGAAGAATGGTATATATAATATTCAGGCTGGGTTCAAGACACAGTATTGTAACTATGAAGTACATTTTTTTGAAAGTAACTTGCTACTTACTGGTACCTGCAGTTTGTCTTTAAAACACGTACTTGTACTCTGCACCTTCTATTAATTCGAAAATTTGAAAGTACTTGCAAGTACTTTTGGCATTTTCACTTGCCAATATTTTTTTTCTTTTTTTTCATCATTTTCCTACGATATGTATTCTTAAAAAAGATTTCCATTTAGAATTAAATTTAGAACATGCTTTATTATATATATATATATATTATACTTATAATATATATATATATATATGTATATATAATATATATAATATAATTATATATATATTATATATATATATATCTATATATATATATATCCAGGGCGATATATAGGTAGGCCGGGTAGTTAGCTCAACCCCATTATTCTGTAGATTTTAATTAAGGCAATTTAGAATTGTTAAAGCTAAACTCTTTTGATTAAAATTGATATGTATATGAAAGCTAAAAAAGGAATAGCTACTTTTGCGTCACCAATTAACAGAATAAAAACAACCACAATCAATAGTAAACTCGTAAAATAAATAATTGAATCATGTCATTCTTGAAATTCTCGTCCAAATCTGATCTTAGAAGAAAATTCTTTGCACCGGGTGGACGAATGACGTCGATTTTTTACCATTCAACTTATTAAGGGAGCGGGCTAGTCTGTCTACCCTATAATCAAATATTGGTAAGAACCTTTCGTTCCTCTTCCACGTAAAATATGTACCAAATGTGTGGCTTAGTGTGCAGTTTGTTTGAAATTTTTTGTATCGAAGTGTGTCTGATTGTTCTGATATTGAATATTAATTTTATATAATTATTTAGTGGTATTTAGCTTAATTTTAACATAAAATTAAGTGAGAGAAAAATGCTATGAGTAGTGTAATTTATATTTAAAGAAAAAACGCTTTAAATAATTATCTATAAAAACCAAGCTTTATTTTGAAAAATTGACTAGGCTTAAGAAATTTACTCAATTAGGAATGTGAATTTAAATAGTATTTGATGTGGATTTAAATAAAATAATGTTAAGCAAATGACTTTTTCATCACTACAATAAAGATATTAGTAGAACGTCATCTTAATTATGTAAATATGAGTGTTTTCGATGTCTCGGATAGCTATATATAGATATATATATATATATATATAGATATATATTATATATATATATATAGTAATATGATAATATATAGTAAATATACTTATATGCATATTATATATTAATATATAATAGTATATATATAAACTCTTCGCTACCAAGTAGTATTCATCCAGGTAACGCCACCTGATAGTTATATATAATAAGTCATATATAATAATAATATAATCAGTATATATATATAAGATATCATATAGAAGTACTAATAGATATAAGTATTAGTATTATATATATGATATATATACTATATAGTTTATAAAGAAGTACATTAAATACCTATAATATATATATATTCACTATAGTTGGAATTTATAATATAATATAATAATCATATATATATATAAGTATATAATATTATAATATATAATTATAATATATATAGAAATATAATATATATAATATAGTTATTATAGTACTAATATATATTATAATTATATATATATATTATATATATTATATATATTATAGTATATTCATAATTACTATATATATATTTATATATACCATCTCGTCAGACGGCCTCAGGGCATTCACCTGTCAGTCTTCTCGCACTCCAACATCTCTTCTTCCTCTTCTATTCTCACGAGAATCTTATCTAGAGCACTCTAGACAGAAACACATTCCGCGCAACTAGTTTACCGATGCTAGTTCCTTGAGTTATACACTCAGGTAGGGTTTCACCCTTTTAATTCGTTGGAACTAGCATCTTCTTCCATAATCCTTTGAAACTCGTTTGTCCCATTAGCTCTCCAGAAGATTGTCAGGTGTTCTAGGCGCTAAGATTCCTCATGCTGGTCCAGGAGTTTCTAGCAGATAAAAGTAAAGGGCCGGGTTGCTAGCCTGTCGCCATATATACATATATTATTATTATTATCATTATAAATATTATACTCAACACATGTCCCGTATGACTGATAGGTGTAGAGTTGTGTTTAGCTTGCAGAAAATATTAATTTCATGTATTTCTAACAGTTTTGGGTTAAAGAAATCACATAAAAATTATAGTCACATTTAAACGTGGTGCTTCCCATTAGACCACTTAGCTGAGCGCCAATTGACGGAATGACACGATTGAGTGTTCTCTCATACTGATCTTATGTATGTGTCGCTTTATAGCCAGACACTCTTTCGGGCCAACTATATTATGTAGTTTTAGTCATTTTTTCTAATTAAAGCATTTACCAATCCAAGTTTAATTTATCTATATTTTAAGAATTCAATAGAACCTCAAAGGCCGGAAATATGTTCACTATCCCCCATATTATATTTTCGGAGAAATTATAATACCCTTTATTAAAAATATGAAAAGTAAACTCTGGACGAAAATTTTTGTTCCTTCCTCCAATAAATTTTTATCGAAAGATATAAACAGTAATTTGCTCTTTTGCTATGAAAATTTTAGAGAGAAACAAGGAAATCTTTCATTTTTGTAGTAGAAATTTGGATTGTTACCAAATAATTCTTTTCAGAATGTGTCTTCATTTCTAAAACCTTCTCATCTTTGAACCCTGAAGCTATTTAGATTTTTGGTTAGAAAGTTCTTGACGAGTCTCCTTCGTTTTCCTCTCAGTTATTAACTCAGTTTCATCTCTCTGCTTTTCCCCTTCTATATTTTTAATTCAGTCCATCTTAACGGGAACTGTCAGAGAGTCATCATAAATAAGATAAGGATATATATATATAAAGTATAGTATATATATCTTAAAAATCAAATCATCTATATATAATAGGTATTCAATATATATATACTTATATATATAGTAATATATATACTATATATATATATTTATATTATATCAGTTAACAAAATAATGTAGAATATAAAGATAAGTAAATTATATATATATAATATATATGATATATATTATTATTTATATATTAATTTATTGTATTAAATGAACATGTTTTTTTAATAAAATATTAATTGAGGAATTTAAAAGGATTAAAAGAGGTTATATATACCTATATAATATATATAGTTGTGATCATTTTTGGTAGTTTGAATATTTATATAGTAATATATATATATATATAATAATATATATATATATTATACATATTATATATTATAAGTAACTACGTGATATATATTATATAATACTATATATATAATAATATATATAGATTATATATATACTATTACTCATTTATCGACTAGTCTAATTGTAATTATACCGTGAGTAATAAGTTATTATATAATATAAATTGATGTAGTAGAGAATATATATACTTATATATATTATATATTATATATATATTATACATAAAATTATATTAGTGATATATTATATATCAATATTATATCATATAATAGGCTATATTATAACTAATTACATAAGTGAAAATAGCTTCATTACTATTTAGATATATATATACTACTATCTAGCTTTAATCATTTTTTAGGTAAATACATGATGTAGATTTATATATTATTATATAATATGTAATAAAGCTATATTTAGCTCATGAGAATATAATATATATATAAAGTTAATAATGATAGTATATTATTTATATATTATAAAAGTAGATAATATATAATATTACCGTTATAATAGTAAATTAATAAGATATTATATAGTTTCTCATATAGTGTAACTAATGGTGTAAAAATCATATATATATCTTATATAATATTATATATCATATAAACATTTCTTAAATACTTAAAACTTTCTTTAGTCCTATAAACTATCTTTCAACTTCTTTAATGTTTTTGTTTTTGCAAATAAGAATTTGATAATAATAAGTGATATATTTTACTTACTATATATATATAATATATATAATACTTATAGTATATAAAAACATGAAATAATAATATATATATATAATATATATAAATATATATATAGTCCAATAGATAATGTATTATGTATAATTAATAGTTATAATATGAAGGTGATTTAGAGGTTTATATATATATCTGATAAGTATGGTTTCGCTACTAGTTAATGTAAATTATATTAAATCATTTTATTACAGTTATTTGAATGAATGGATAATAGATTAAAAAGTATATTTAGTTATAGACCTGTGAAGACCTCACAGCTATATATTATATATCGCATATTGATTATATATAATATATGATATACGATAATTGATATAGAACATATAATAGTAGTAACTCACTTCGGATAAAATAATAGTTGTCTCCCAATATATTCACACAAACACTATCCCATTTTTTCTATCATTATATATTTTATAGGGTCATAACTATAGTTTTATGCAAACTTTCTAAATAAATATTGTATTTATAACAATTAATATATATTAATCACCATTAAATATATATTTATCACTGTATTATAATTAATTATATATATATAATAATATATATATAGGTTAGTATATATATATATATTATATATATATAATATATATATCATATAATATTAAATATATGATTAAATAATATATATAATTATTTAAATATATAGAAAGAAGATGGGATATTGTATTGGATGATAAGTTGTATTGTATACTAAAATAGCAGTATAAATGGCGGTGTATAGTTTCCGAGGATAGGAGGTAGTAGTAATTAATTAGTAGCCCTTATTATTAAGTGGATTATTGATATAAATAGTAGAGTTATATATATATATATAGATGTAATGGATGGTTAAACTGTTATTTATAGGGTATTAAGGGGAATTTTAGTTTATTGATAAGTCGTGTAGGAGAAAGATATATATTTCTTGAGTATTTTGTCGATAAAGTGAGTGTTGTGATATGTGTTGTTTGAGTGATGGATATAGGATGATGATTGAGTATGTAAAGAACTATCACTGGTGCGTTATTAGTAGTGGTATAAGATGTAACATATGTGGATCAATATTTACATTGAAACAAATGATTGGTGATAATCACAGAGAGATGGGTATAACAGGAGGGTAGTCTGAAACAAAAAGACATGCAACAGACTATATTGAAAGATTCTGACATATCCGGAAGCTCTATGGCAATTCGTTGTGATATATTGTGTATGGTGAAAAGTTTCTGGAATGGATAAATTGAGAAAGTTATGTATGACGAGCAGTTGAAGCGTGTGTAGAATAAATAGAGTCGTAAAGAGTGACTGGGTTAAATATTAATAGCGTGGTAGTGATTGACTTAAGTAATGTGTTAGTATCATTGTAGTTATTCCAATTCTGATATATAGCGAGGTAGGTTCTACATGAAAGAACTCTAAGGAGGTGGTATACTAAGATAGAAATATGGTGTGGTTGAGCAGGATGGAGTGCTAGAAATGATAGAGTTAAATGGCGAGAGGTGGATGGATAGGTTTTTACTTATATATTATGAGGATTATATTGGTTTTGTGGTGACCGTGAATCTTGAAGAGAGTTTGAAGATGTATGAGAGTGAATATGTATTGTATCTGTTGAGTGTAAAGGATGGGTTTGAATAAAGTAAGCGTAGATATAGAGTGTTAGGTAACTGATCATCTGAGTGTTGAGAGGTATGCGTTTAGAGTTATGAGTTAGACTTACCGTAGTAAGCAGGAACTAAGTGTCATGAGAGTTAAGGATATTAAGTGAAATTGATAGCGTCGTAGTGGTATATGAAAAAGGGATATCGAGGTGAATAAATGAGTCAGGATGTGGATGTTAGATAAATAGGAAAAGTTGTGAATAGCTAGGAAGGTGGGGTATTAGCAATTAAACCCTTGGTGGATATAGTATAAAGTACTTATGATTTTATTAGAGCTAGGAAATCTATATCAATATGAGGGCATGTTAGTTTACTCATGCGTTGAGTATAATATTATACTATTGATAAAAGTATAGTGTGGACCTGATCTAGGTCGGATAGGAAGATAAGTAAAATAGAGAGGTATAGAATCTAAAAGTTTTAATGTGTTCAAATGAGGCGATATCGAGAGTGCTTAGTGTGAGTGAGTATGACTATGGCTTGTGAGTTAATTAGAAAGATCTCGAATATATTAAAAGTAGAATGATGACGCATAAGAATCGTATCAGAGTCAGTTGTATATATTATATGTAGGCTAGTCGAAGAGAAAGGGGGTACACGAAGTAGAGATTTAGAATAATGTGCTAGAAGTATTTATATGATTAGAGTGGTGAGGTATTTGGATGATTATATGTTTTGGTTCCTCAATGGTGAAAGAGTTATGGCGAGATGATGTTATGTTTTTATAAAACGGATGTATTTTATAGTGTAGGTGAGTTTTTGAGGATTCTGAGGATATCGTAATAACCGGACTGGTGGAGAACCGAAGAGAAGTGGGATGGTATATAGGTTCTATTAGTATATCTGAAGAGGATTAATATGGGTGAGAGTGAAGATGAAATGTGAGTTTTGTGCGAGAGCAGTACAGAAATTATATAAAGTGACGTATAGTAGCGTTAAATGTGGGATTAAGATAAAGGTGATCAAGTGCTGAGAATAATAAGGAAGTGATAAACTTGAGGAGAAATTATAACTGGAAATATTTTGTAATTTGGTATATGGGTTGTATGACGCGGCGATTAGCATCTATTGTGATTGATTGTTTCACCTAATGGTATTAGATGAGTTCACCCATACATTGATGAGATTGCCATTAAGTGAGGGTCTCGTCTTAATGGAGATCCGCGTTGAAATCTGCTCTCGAGTGAGGTTTTGTATGTAATTTATATTTCTTGACTCAATGGCAGTACTAGAGAAGTAATGAAGTGCTACTTAATATAGTTCCTCGACTTAAATAAGATCAGGCTAATATATCGATTTATCGGTTATCGCGATAACATTTTTCGTTTTCGTGCCCACCTATGTATATATAGGTCCCCTCATCTAGTGCCGCCCCAGGCCCCCCAACTATGTCGGTACGCCACTGCTACCAACCAAATTTTTTTTTAATACCAGAGGAATTTTATAACAGAGAAATAATGATATCATTTGTATATGGAGATGAAATTATAAATACGAGCTAGAGTCTGAGCCGGAGCCGGAGACGAAGAATTTTAAATGATGGAGCCGGTTAATTGGTAAATGATGAAGCCGGAGTTGGAGTCCGCCGAAAATTTACCGACTCTGTGGCCTTGATTTAAAAGAATGAAAGCTTTTAAAATCTTAAGCAAAAAAATAAAAATATAAAATATAGACGAAAATGATCGAAAATGTAGTCACTTTAACTGTAAAAGAAAAGGGTTCATAGCGCAAATGGAAATGGTAGGGAGGAGAAAAGAGACTAAGGGAGTCACTTCCCATAAAGCCATCAGATAACTGCCTTCTTTAATCTTTTATTTATTTTTTCCTCTTTTTTTTATCTTTGCACCACAGTATAACTACTATGTTTGCACCACTCGACTTTGCTTGAGATTCATTGGGCCTCTGTCTCACTAAAATCCTGTACAATGAGATTCGTTTTTGCCTGAGGTTTAAAATGTTTCTGAAGCGGAATATGTCATTGCAACTGAAAATATTTATGTCGCGGTTTGCTGCAGCTTTGTTAAGGTAATATCTTTCTACAAAACTTTGCGGAGAGTATCACGGGCTCTCGACGCAGGTGGTTCACTTGCCTTGAGCTCGTGATAGCCTGAAGGTCAGTATTTTGTCTGCATGGACGGACGGCATACGCCCTTCTTTGGTGAGGTCCGCTCTCCAAAATAAAAACAAAACAAAAAAACTTTGCACCTCACCAGACACCCAATTTCTCACATTAATGGCATTATCATCGGGTTTTCGTTGGGTAAAGTTGTGGTGTGGAAGTTTTCATGTTAATGAGTGTGCAATTAGTTTGTTTATTTTGCTTGTGATACTATTTTATTTATAATCCTCTATATATTTTTTCATTATCATCAAGTTAAAGGCATAACTAGCGATTTTTTTGGTGAACGTTCTCCACATTTTTAACCCTCCTGTTATCTGCCTTTAACGTTAGGCCAGGCTTTGTTGCCTATCATTCCCGATTGAAACATTTAAGAAAGGATTGGATAGGTATATGGATGGTTTGGGTATCATATAGTGTATTTTGACTAAGCCAAATTGGCAGTTTTTTAGCTATGTTAATAGTAGCGCAGAGGCGCTTCACCCCAGATTTTTATAAAAATCCCAGGATATACTCTAAAAAAAAATAATAATGAAGAATAAAAAAAAAACTGTAATTGTGGTGCAGTTCCGTACCAGGGCTGCCAATGAGACTTTTAGCTTTCCCCCAGATCATGTACTCATTTCCCCCCAGATTGACTAGAAAAAAAAACATATATATATATATTATATAATATATAATAATAACTATACATATATATATATAATATATATTATATATATATATATACTTCTATGACGTATATAATATACTAAAATCTTACCTTTTAAGTTTAATAGGTTTCATCATCATGGTTTGCACTCAATAATATCTGTTATTCGCTATCTTTGATTTGCAGATCTTTGCTCATATCTTTCACTTACCGATCCTTCTTTGAGTCTTTATTAATTTCTTTTCTATCGTCCCAAGTTCACATTTCATTCATTCTCTTGCAATGCACTCCTTGCAAAGTATCCTGTCTCCTACAGTAATTTTACTTTGTAATGAATCGATACTTTTGAGAGAAAAGCTTTCCATAAAGGAAAAAAATTCTTTCTAACACAAGCGTGATGTAATGTGGCAGGACTCTGTGTAATTGTGTCATAAAGTTAGATAATAATCATATTTGAATTTTTGGTTAATCCAGTCATTAATGTCCTTAAATGCTACATCCAGTATTTGGGAATATTTGTAATCTGTAGAGATGGAAGTATTGACCTGCCTAGTTAAAACGATAACTTCTCCAGACTGAATCGATCGGGATCCATTCAATATCGTGTGCTCTGGTAACAATGATAGAAATGAGCAGACTAGCTCGGACTAATAAGATGTGGGAGATAAGTGGATATCACAAGGAAATTTAGGATCTCAAAATCGTTTAGGTTTAGATACTAATAGAGTCTTCATCAAAATGGTAAATCTCTCTCTATTTAACTGGCAAAGTTCTAAACCAAAAGTTTAAACAATTCTGTTTAAACTTTATCTCATCTTTCATGATTAAATAGCGATTCCGTTTTCAAAATGACCAATGCTTTCAACCTCCTAGATAAAGATCTTTTACATTTATGTAGTATTTTTATTGCGTGGATCTATATCTGATAATTTGCCTGTTTTTATTATTATTATATTATTATTTATTATTCATTATTATTATTATTATTATTATTATTATTCATTATTATTTTATTATATAGTATATATATATATATGATATATATATATATTATATATCATATTATCTATAGATATATATATATAATACTATATATATATAATATATATATATGATATATAAATATATATAGGCATTATGCAAAGACATGTATGAAAAATAGTCTTGCATTTCTGCTTCGATACGATACCTATTCGAGAAACCGCAGATATTGACATATATGAAAATTAATAACCACGCAACCCACGGTGTGTAGGCAAGAAACCCAGCATCTGGGTTTAAAACCCCGCATTGGCAGGCCCTGGGTTCACACTAAAGTCAGTAAAGTAATGTGAATTAACCCTTTGATGCCGAGCGAGTGATGTTCGCTAATTAAATAAAAAATTTTACTCTGTTTTTAATATCTGGTATACAATAGACCTCTAATAAGGCATTTTTGGTTGTTTTTTTTTTTTTAGCCCATTCTTGACTGATGGGACTCTTCATGTAAAGTGAATCGTCGTAATAAAGTAAACTGCAATTCCTTCTTTATTCAACATTTAAGACTTTTAGTAATTGAATATATTTATATACTATATAATATATTATATATATATATATATATATATATATAATATATATATATATATATTATATATATATATAATATGATATATATATATATACATATATATTATATTATATAATGATATATATATTGATAAGTTTTGTGTCTGTTTATTTTCCTAGGTTCCTACCGTGTCAACCAAGGCGACTGTAGAAACACACTCTGTGTTTCTTTGTTGGTCGAGCTTTATATTAATTTATTAGTTGTTTCATTTTAGTTATGTTTGTTTCAGTGATAAAAGTTAAGTAGTATTAACATAATTATAGTGAAGTACTCTTGTGTAAGTAATCCTTGTATAGTATTGTGTTGTGTTTGCCGTAAATGGACGTGTCCCCAGAAGTAGCAACCTACTCGTATGTACCCTGTTAGGTTCAGTTTTGAGAAGGTGTACCTTTAGGAGACTGGCCAATTTTTGTATAGAGAGTGGTTGCCTGTAAAAAGGGGTAAAGTGAAATAAACTAAAGTGGCACACCACAAATGATTAAAGTTGTACGTTTAAACTGTAAATATTAAATAAGTATCATAGTATACTTAATGCACAAAGCAAGTTTTCGTTTCCCTCTAAATAATTCAAGATCTCTATCAACAAGTGAACATTGGGTGAGTTGACCTGTGTTTGTTTGTAGTTACCATTGATAGCAGAGCGTAGTTACGCTCGGCTCTGGTAGTGTTGTGTGTGAAGTGGTGTAAAGAGGCAGTAGTGAGTTCTTGTTGATTAGATTTGTTTGGGGTGTGTGTAGCGGTTGTAGTGGTAAAAGATGGGAAAGGAAGATAATGATAAATTGGGAGATAAAAATATAAGGTGGCTATGATATTATAAAGGTATTCTGATTGTCGACGTGGAGAATCATGAAGGAGAATATGAAAAGGATGATTTAAGTAATGGTTTTGATTCAGAGCCCAGAGAAAGATTATGGGAGAATCTAAGTAAGTATTATAGAGCGAAGTGGAAATTACGAAGATCTTTCAAAAGCATGCATGAGATCTGTAAATGTAATATAAAAACATACTAGAGAAACGTAGAGTAGTTTGATGTGAAAAAGGAGAGGGGAGAGTTAAATATGTTTCATTAGCAAAGACAAGATGGCAAAGGAAAGGATGGTGAATTCAATGAGGGAATATTGCGCCATTAGATATGAGGTGAGCGTGAGAGAAAGAGTAAGATTTTGGTAAGTGGATTTGTGTGAAGACATGAAGATGATGTTCATCTAACCTTGAGGGAGCAAATGGTGATGAGAACCCAAGGCAAATGTGTTGGCGTATTGTGGCAGGGATGAGTGGGTGTTCCGTCTTTTTCACGATGCTGCTGATAAATATTGTGAAGGTTTTGGTAGGAAAGGAGAGAACAGAGAGAACAATAGTGATGTAGCTGAGAGGGATGAGAGGAGTTGGTATTCAAGTAGTAAACGTGTGTCTGGCCCCAGAAGTGAAGAGTGGATTGGTGGTCAGTTGTTGAATGTGAAGGATAAGGATGGAGTAGTGAGTGAATGTAATATTTGTAGGTCGAAATTTCATTATGCGTATAAATGTCCGTCGAGAGGTAGAGGTAGAGGTGTTGTACAGTGGTGATCGTAGTGTAAGAGGTTATGGTAGTATTAGTGGTGTTAGTAGAGGTAGAAGTAGGGATGTAGATAAGGTAGAAAGTGGTAGTAGTAATGTTGTTGATGACATGATTTTCTATGGTGGTAGTGTCGACAGACAAGTAGTGGACAGTCTAGGTGATGGTCATCGGTATGGTGGAACGGGAAGAGGAGGTAGGAGTGCGTGCGATGTGGATGAGAGTATTGAAGAAGAATTTGCTAGTATTTGTAGGATAATAGGGGGAAATCCCGTGAACAAGAGTATGGGAGAAAGTGGTGAAAAAGTAGTGGTGCCTGTAAGAGTGTGGATGGGTGTTGAGGAAGATGATGTTGAAAAAAATGTGCAAGACTCAGCATTGAAACATTTTTACATTATGTGGAGTAAACACAAAATGTAAAAGTAGAGAGTAGAAAGGTTTTAAGAAAAAAAAAAAAAAAACGAAGTGAGTGATGTTGGTAGGAATAGTGAAAGTAGTGTAGTAGAAGAACAATTAAGTGTGACGTGAAGTTGGAAGTGAGTGATCGTTGTAGGGGGACAGTTAAGTGGCTAATAAGGTCGGCAGTTGGTGGAACAGTGAAAAGTGTAGTGCAAGTAGCAAGAAGGAGAAGTAAGAAGTAAGTGATTTGTTGGTGGAAGTGAAGAGAAATGAGTCGGAAGTAAAACAATGTGAAGATGTAAGTGTAGAAAAGGGGGGGGGGAATGAGAGAAAAAGGAAAGAAGAGGAAGAAAGGTAAGCAGTGGTGCTAAACGGTAAAAAATGTACATGAAGGATGGGTGACGACGCGTACAGAGGGTGAGCTTTTATATGGAGTGGTTGTATATAGTTTTTGAGGCATTTTTCTAGTTATGAAAGTGAAGTGGAAGTGTTAGAAAAGGTTTTTGGATGAAGTATGTTATCGGGATTCAGATTTGTTTGATCTAGAGTAAAGTAGTGAGTTAGTTTAGTGATTTGTGAATGTAAGTGGTTTTCGTATTGTGGGTGTCTTTGTTGTGTGCGTGAGGGAGTTAGTCGCTGGTTGATGCGTGCTTGTGGTGCGTTTTACTTCTTGGTGAGTCGTAAATAGTGTAACAGTTGGATGTTTTGTCCAGTGAAAAGGTGGGGAAGAAAGGTATAAGATGGATATTTGTTTGTGTCTTGTATATATTTTTCCTAGGTGGTGAGAGATGTCCTTCGTGTTTCCCTTTTCCCTATCCTACTCCTATGAAGTACTGTGAGAAGAGAAAATGGAAAGATGAAGAAGAGACGAAAGTGGTTTCCTTTAGCTACCAACGTGTCGACCAAGTCAGACTGTAGAAACAGCACTCCTTATGTTTGCTTTGATCGGGTCGAGCTTTATCATTCATTATATTAGTTGTCTCGATGTTAGTTATGTTTGTTTCATGATAAAAGTTTAGTAGTATTAACGTAATTTATTAGGTGAAGTACATCTTTGGTGCTAAGTAATCTTGTATAGTATTGTGTGAAATGGGTGTCGTAGAATGGACGTGTCCCCAGAAAGTAAAGAACCTATCTCGTATTACCCGTGTTGGCCTTTCAGTTTTGAGAAGGGGTGCAGCCTTTAGGAGACTGGTCAATTTTTGTATAGCAGAGGGGTTGCCTGTAAAAAGAGTAAAACGTGAACAACTAAACTAAAGTGGCACAGCCACAAATTATCTAAAAGTACGTTTAAACTAAAATATTAAAAAAAGGTATTATAGTATACGTCTTAATAGCCACAACGAGCAAGTTTCGTTTCCCTCTAATATGATCAAGATCTTGATCAACAAAGCAGAACATTATGTTAGAGTTGACATGTGCTGTTGTTTTGTAGTTACATTGAATGCCTTCATATATATATATTATTATGTATTATAGTATATATATATCTATACTATATATATATATATATTATACTTATATATATAATATATATATATAAACTGGTAATAATAAGTATAGCGTGCAGGTTAAGTATATTAAGTATACGTCAAGTAGAGCGTTGTGTTACAGAACTTAGTTTCTTCGCTGACTTCGGATTTCGATATTAATGAAAAATATATATCGATACTCTGAAATCTATATCTAATAAATTTTATTTGAAAGTATAATATATACAGTATATAATATATATTTATATTATTATATATTAGTATATTATATATATATCACTATATATATATATATACTTAATGATAATAGAAAGTATAGATATATAGTAGATAAAGTTACTACTATAGAGTTTAATAGATAGAATATAAGTTTAGTATAGATGATTATTTATCTATAGGTATATATTATATCAGCCTCTTAAGAAAAGAGGACCAAATGCCAAGGATCTCTATATATATATATGAGCGAATATGGAGCTCATAGATACGGAAAGGAAACATCTTTCGCTGGAAGATGCTGGTACATGTTTTAGTGCGGAAAGATGTAAAAAAAATTAATTAGTTATTGGAATTATACGTAATATGAGCTAAAAAGACCTTTTAGTAGAACTTATTTTAGTCACGTTACTTCCGTTAAAAAAATAGACTATTCTAAAGATAAATTTTGTTGTCGTGTTTTTTGATTTAACTAAAGAATATCCAAAAGGGTAGGAGCTGCACCGATGGCGGAGGAGGGTCTCTCGGCTTTCCGGAGAAACACTATGAGGGTTGGATCATGACTTGCGCCGCCATCCGGGAGGTCATCCGGAACCCGAGACTGTACTATTGGTATTATGGGAACGAGGCTGCTGGTCTCAAGCGGGGGCTGGATAATGCGAATGCGGCCACAGCTCCCCTAACGGGTATGGGAAAATGTCGGCACCTCACAGCCTGCAGACTCCCGTCGGTGCGGAGTAGGCTGCACGTTCGGCTTGTAGCCTCCCTAGAACTTGCCATGTACTGACCGATGCTGACTAACCAAGAGCAAACAGTATATCACTATATTCGTATTCCCCCCGCTGGCGTCGAGCTCACCGCCCAAAAACAGCTATTTTATAAAGTTTTGTTATTTCCTTTTGTTTACATTTTCCTAACCAAAATCTTTTACAAGGAGATTCCAACAAGACACTGTATAAATCTCGTTTTATCCTGTAAGTCTTATTGGATGCAGATGCGGATCTTTAATTCTGAGAGTGTAGCCTGATTGTGGACTTATAGTTACGTAGAGAGGCTCGGTCCGATTGATATAGATAGCCACACAGTGTAAGTACATTTTCAGCGAACAGCGAAGTTTAACCTGTAATTGCCAGAATAGCTAGATGGTTCACTGACTCTAATAGGTTACTACCTTGAAACTGTTTTTCGTTATGTAACAAAGAAATCATAATCTAAAAGGCATCAGTGTAGGAAACTCTTAATTTTGAAAAAAAAATAATATTTGGGAGAAACAGTATACTTCGACCCTAGTTTACTAGTAAATAAAAATAAAACTTTCTTCCTATTTTGGCGAAATTTCACATTCTTTGTGACACTTTCTACAAAACTCTTTTAATCTAGTATCAAACTAAAATGTTGCAGCATTGCTAAACGAATATAATCATTCTCAACAAATTTAGAATAAATTCTTCAAATTCAATAATTTTTCAGAAAAATTTTTAACGAAAATTTTTAACCTCACGAACAACATAAAAAATTTATTACCTTAATGTTACCTGTATATACTATCAGTAGATATTTGACAAGGTTTCCAATAATACTTCACTGAATAAAAGTCATCTTTAATCCCGTCAAATGGGGGGAAAACGGTGTAATCGAAATTCAAAGTTAAACCATATTTTAAATGTTTTTTCTCAAATTCAAACCTTCTTAAATGATTTTGAATAAAGAAAATATTAAAAATGTGAAATAAATATTTCTAGTCATTTTTTGAAAAATGCAAGTGTGAAAAGTTTTTTTTTGGGGTAAAACTGGGTTAGGTGGTCGGGTAAAAATGGTAACTTAATTTTTATTTCTCGTACGTTTGTGACTTACAATTTAATTAATAAAAATAAGTAATACAAAAGTATTAACATGTTAAAAAATAAATTTGGATAAAAAAAAACTGTCAAAACTTAAACTTCACTAGCATTATACTGAGCATCATATTTTTGGTAAAAAACTTTACATTACTGTACGGCGATATCTCGAAAACTACGATACTTACAAGAAACCAATTACATATTAGAATCAGCATATAAAGCTTATTATTACCGGAATGTAAAAAAAGAAAAAAAAAAAAAAAAAAAATAAATAAAAAAAAAAATTTTATTATTCAAATTTTTTTACAACATTCTTTGTAATAAGCTTTTATACCTGATTCCAAATAGGTAACGTGGTTTTTCTTGTAAGTACCGGTAGGTTCTTGAGATATTGGGTGTATTTAATGTAAGTTTGGCCTATTTTTTTTTCCGTACACTCATAATATAATATATTATACACGGTAATATAATAATACCTAGGTATTTATACTTTGATTTACATAATAAACGAAAAATATCATTAAAAACTAAAAAAAAAAATTATTTATACATGAATTAGTTAAATTTAGTTCCAGTTTTACCCCGTCACCCTAGTTTTTAACCCTACCCGTTTAACCAAAAGTGAAACCAACTTAATAACTTAAAAAATAAATATCACTAAATGCAATTACATACATGGAAACTCTTAATTTTTAACAACTTTCTATAACTCAGCTACTGCGAAAGGATGATCTCTTCAGTCTTAGAGATTGTACAGACCTTTTCATTTTTATTATCAGTTCTTCCAAAATCAAAATTTCAAATGGGAAATTTTTTTGAACTGAACCTCAAGTTTATGGATTTAATTTGAAATAATATTTAAAATATAGTTTTTAACTAACAAAAAACCTTTCCCAATTTCATAAACAGTTGCCATTATGAAAAATATACGCCACAATTTCTTAAGTTGACAAGCCACGGTTTCAGCACCCCACCGAACCTTAGTTTTCCCCATTTGACGGTATATATATATACATATATATAAGTATATCACTATCTATAATATATATATATATAACTAATGGTATATATATATATATATATAAGTATATAGTATATATATATAATATAATATATATAATATATATATATGTTTCTATGAATAAATTTAGATTCTCGGTATTTTGGGTATAATCGATACAACATATAGTCGAAAATCGAATTTTAAAAACTTAAAAATATCGACTAGTAATCAGAAAGAACTTAAAGTTTACCCTATATATACGGTATATATTATATATAACTAGTATATATATATATATATATATTATATATTATATATATTATATATATATATATAATATTATTATATAATACAGTAAGACGAGTAGTATATATATATTTATATATGATATAATAAACCTATGGTATGGTGTAAATATTTTTGGCGAAGTCCGTACATAACCCAAACTTGAAGGAAACAAGGATCTTGCTCAAGCCTTGAAAAATAAATTTGCCGGGCAAATGGAAGATGTTATTCAATACGAAAGGGTGAAGACATGCCTTTGCATAATAATAGCCACTCGGTAACTCAACTATTGGTTCGAGGATATATATATATATATAAATTATATATATATCTATATATATATAATATATAATAATTATATATATATATATATATATATATATATATATATATAGTATATTATAATATATATATATCATCTAGTATAATACTATATATATATACTAATATATATATATATATAATATAAATAAATAAATAAATAGATAAATAAATAAAATAATCCGTGAGCGATCACTGGAGTAGACCATAAGCGAGGTGTGGTCACTCCAATATCTAAAATATTTACCTTGAATGAAAAAATAAAACAGTTTCTCTCCCTTGTAAAACACAAATATATACGTCAGGCACTTTATGCATTTGTTTCTATCCATAGTTTTTTGTGCAATGCTTACAGTGTTTCCCTTCTTAAGCCCAATTTTGTAAATGGTTTACCTCATCAAGCCTTACTGTCTAGTGCATTAAAATTTAAAGGCATTGCATTTTTTAAGTTTTGTTGGTTATGTTGTCACTTGTCAATGTGTTCAGCAATTTTGCAAAGGTCATTCGCCTTTACATTGTGGGTTTCGAAAGTAACACCTGTCGACCTAGTATAGTGGGTGTGTTTGAGTGTGAGATGTCTTGGCCACAGAGCTTCAGCTTTGGGCTTATTTGCGACTCCCCTTTTGTCTCTAGTGAGCAATGTTACTGCTGATAAATAATAATAATAACAATAACAAAGAGCATTTAACTAGTAAACTAAGATTAAGAAAGTTGAAATTAAAACTAAAGAAAATATTCATAACTCATCATTACTACTTTCAATTTATAATCAGCCTTCAGTTCAAGTTGAAGTTTACTCCTCATTATGTTTTGCCGTTCATTTTCTTGTATAGTACAAAACCAGATGTGGGTATTTTTGATGGTTTTTCTTTTTTCAGGGTAGGCATAAAACCCATTTTTTTTAAAAAAGCCCCAACTCACCCCAGGTTTTTTGGCTTTCCTAAAAAAAACGAAAAAAAACCCGGGTAAAATTTTGCAAAATCGGGCAAATATCAACGGACTTGAAACATAATGCTTATATATATATTAATTCAAAAAGTATAGTATATATAGTAACTCAGTAATTATAGTGCTAATAAGAGTATACTATATATAGTAAGTAGATATATATGTAATAATAATATATATATATATATAAACGTAATTGATATATATTAAGATAGTAGTAGTAATACTATAATAGTTAGGGATGATACTAAGTGTATACGGTAAGTCAGTAAGTATCAGCCCATGTTTATGATGGTAACAGTATTCGGTTAATATGGCGATACCACTAGGCTCGATTACTGTCGTACATATATGGGTGAAACAGCCACGAAACCAAGATTTTTCTTGTAGTTCAATAATAAAAATCTAGTTCTGGCTATAAGAGAAAAGCTAGTACTGAAAGATATGAAGTGGTTTTTTATTTTTTCCTCCGATTTCCTTTTTAATGTAGATTTTTCTAAGGTACGATATTCTCCAACATTGGACTTGATAGTCAGTATAATTCTAGCCTATATGACAGCCACATTATATATAATTTCATAACAGACTACATCATCGTTACATATCCGTAGTTGAGTAAATAGTATTTTTTTTTTTTTACGCAATTTCGTGAGAGCGTCAGAGCTGTTTTTAAACTTTCAATGGATTATTCATCAATTTTAGATTTTGCTGTAAAATTAAGGAGGTTTTTTTAATCCGTTTTAAAATTTGGTTTTTAGAGTAAAGAATAATTTTTCCTCATTTCTCCTATGTTTTATGTCTATTTGTTTCTGTCTGTTTTTTTTCTTTTTTATTGTGTGATTGTGTTTGAGTGTTTGATAGCAGATTTGCACAGGCGTGGCTTTCTTTTGACTTGCCCCACATCAATGGCTGCAGAGGCTCTAACATCTACATCTAACCTCTATAACCTAATTTTATGCTCTTAGTTGGAGACCAGATGCTAAGAAATCATCATCCTTCAAACTCGTTCTAATATCAATCGCAATATGAAACTTATCTTTTATAATTCCGGTCTGAAAGTGTGGAATACTGTGCCTATGTAACATAAACACTCCTGTAACAACGTCTCGAGAATCTCGAATCTCCATACTTCGATGTTACTGGCTGGACTAAAAATTGTCTCCTTCTGAACTATAAAGAATAAATCTCTGTGCTCTGTGCTTCTGCTAACTGTTTCTCTTCTAGCAAAACAGATTTTCATGCCTTTTTTTGATTACCTTTCTACATCTTCACCAATTGTTTTATATCTCTCATTACCAAATACCTGGAGCTCCTCTATTAGGGGATTTCAATGTACACACAACACTGGAATGGATGGGTTCCTTTTCAATACTGACTTATAGGTGGGGAAGGGAGCCGAATGCGATTCAGAATATTCTCAACGGAATCTGGAGCAACTATTAAAGACCTACATACACATCTTCGAGGATCGTACCAACCAATTACTTGTACACACTTGCACTAATGTTTAACCAACTAGTCCTTCTCTCTATAAATAACATCCACCGTAACGCGTCCCTATCGGTATATCTGACATCAGCTGACCTTATACTCTCTTATTTTAATACTATAATCGTCCAACAGCTTCATCTCCGACCTACTGCGGATTTTTCTGGCCACTTCGATCCGGCCGATATGGGGGGCCATTGAGGCGAATTCAACTACTTCTAGTAAAAGTCGCGCTACACGTTATCTACATTGGACGAGAAAGTGACATCGCTTTGACCAAATCTGAAGGACAGAGCTCACTTACAGAGACGACTGTCCTAGCCAGATGATAAGTGGAGAAGCTGTAATTCGGATTGGCTGCAAGAGAATGTAGCTGGTTCATAAGGCATTGAGTGCAGGTCCGCAAGTCCTTAGATGGATATCTTCGAAGGGCTAGAATCTTTTTTCAGTAATTCACGAGAAGAACAACAGAGGCCTATGATAACGCCACTGTGGGTTCTCGATCGTGGGCTTGTTCCTGAGGCGGGAGGTCTGGCCGATAGCTTAATGGCCATTCAGAGCTAGAGAATAGTGGCTAAAAAAATGTCTCGTTCTCATGACGCATACGTAATCACTCCTTGATAATTCATTCAGGCTAGAATCGTTGCACGGGGGAATCTTTTCGACGAGTGACAAAGCAAGTCAGTAAGGCGGACTTTTCATTAACGAAAACGTGCGCTGACCATCCTTGGTTTCGGCTACTGACAAATCTTCTCGTGCCTCTTGACAAAAACATCTCTAACCAACTTCTGTATCATCCGCCTTTCCTCATCTTTATTCGCGATCGTGGAATCATCTCATGATTTGTTACTAAACTCCCAACTGAAAAAGGCCAATCGGATAGCCATCTTTGGCCTCTGAATTTCCGTTTAAAATCAACCCTGGACGTCTGGTATGTCTCTTCCTCCTCCTTTATCCAGCTTCCTTGCTTATGTCCTTTTTACCTGTCATTTCATTTGATCG